>VMBQ01007151.1:21528-47388 GCA_007657795.1 Dreissena rostriformis | reverse complement strand
AACAGGCAGATAGTACAATATGTTTGTAAATGGTTGCTTTCTTGGTTCTGGCATGTTTAGGATCGACAAACGTCGTTGAATACAAAATAAATTTTGACGCCATTGAACTACTCTACCGGCCCATTCCTCTTGTTTGATTGAAAATCTTCGTTAAATGTCTAAGGACTCCCGTGATTGGGATTTCAATCATGTGTCGCTATTATTACATAGTTTTGATAATTATATTTAATTTGGTATAGACTTTTGGATATTGAAATGCCCTACTGGTACAATTGTTTTTTTTTTATTTATTTACGAAGAGGTTGGTTGTTTTATTGCCATGTTGTTGTTTGTGGGGGACAATTTGTGGTCGATATTCACACTCTGGAATGTATAACCTATATAGATTGAACTTTAAAAAATATATTGAAAGGTCGGCAGCCTCTATGAGTCTCTGGTGAAGAAGATTACATTATGATCTGTTACACTATATTATGCCTATAGTGTTTTACGCTATAGGTCTCGCTTTTAAGGCTGGCAACACTTTTTTGAACGACGTTACAAAAAAACTATTACTAAAAAGTATCTTACCATTATTAGATAACAGCCTGTGCGCTCGTAACTCCAGTAAAAATATAAAATGGTTTTGCTTTTCTCATCTTTTTTCTAACATTACATTAACTTGTACATTTCAATAACTTATTTCTTCAACAGTTACTGCCAATGTGATAGGCCTCGCCGTATGGAGGGCAGGTCTACCCCCTTCCACGTGGATCATTGGTGCCATTTGGCTCGGCACAATCGTTGTCATGAGCGCCGTCATGGAGATCCTCAAGTGGAAAGCTGCATGCTACAATTCGTGTAAGTATCAATTAATGCGTAAAGTTTCCGGAAAATGTAATCAAACAATGCGATTAGTAGTTTGATGTAATAAATCACCGTAAATGTGGTTGGAAATGTATGTGATCTTCTTCTTATAATAAGTAAATGTTTGGAGTTCGGATATACTTTGATAATACCTAGATATAAGCCCTTGTTCATTTGGGGAAAATCTGTTTATCAATCAATATTAAAGTACTATTTAACATTTTGGTTAACGAATATCATTGTAGAGCCGAAGTCTGCAGACAGTAACGGATTTAGCAACGGTTTGACGCTCGAAGAGAAGCAACAGTCGAAGGTATTAATTCCATTTGTTCTAGATAAATAAAAAAAACAAAAACAAAAACAAAAAAAAACGCTTAGATTATTTTTAATCAAAGTGTTCATAATTTGTTTAGGTGACCAACAACCTGACTATGCTAATTTTAGAGCCCTATTTAAAAACGATGTACGGATATACCTTTTGTAGGTCGAAATGTGCGACTGGTTTTTAACAAAACAAGACAGTTTCTATATGTTATGGAACATTTAGTTATATATAGTTTTTTTTCAATAATTAAACCATTCAATTTCAAAGACGTATCCGGTATGAAAATAAGATAACATTCGATGTTTTGTCAGATTTTATCTTAGAAGGACGTGGTTACGAATTCGTCTCGTAGAACCATCTCCGCGAAGGACCCTGCTTGGTTTCCTGACAAGTCTTTCTTTGTTCTTCTTTTGTTTACAGAAGCCGTCATCCCTGAATGGCAACATACTGGCAATGTTCATCGGGGTCATGGTGGCCTTCTGGCTCGCGATTACCGTCATAATCGTTGAAAACTAACAGCAACGCGTATGCCATACCACACCTTCGGCTTCGTTACGGGACGAAACTTTAAAATATTCCAATATAACAATGCAACTAGGACACGATTAACATTCAGCATTTAGATACAAACGTACTAAAAGATTAGATACAAAAGATTGTTTAAACTATTTTTTGCATGGAAGCATTAAACATGAAATGATCTGTTTATATCGAACATCCAAAGTGTATCATCTAAAGTGGGTATTTTCCTTCGTAAGGGTTGTGTCGTTTAATGGAATGTACAGTTTGTGTATGATTTTTGTTATTTAATACTCTCTAATGTATGTTCTGCATAATTGACTATGAATTATTTGGGGGTATGGTTTTGTTTTTTACATTATACAGCTTTGATGTTTATGTCTGTATTCGGTCACGGAACAAATTTCGTCTATAACGGATACAAGACAAACTCGTAGATATTTCTTTTACGATAATGAATGTCTCACTTTCACCGCCTATGCCTTCTACACCGCAATTATGGGTGCACAGTAATAACACATGTTCCAGATATTTTCCTTAAACGATATTTGTACGGTTCACGAGAATCTGAGAAGATGCTTTTCATCGATACCGTGTTTATTATACTGAGAATTTCAAATAGATTCGTATTATATGTCACATGTATATATCCAGAGTGTTGCCATAGGGAGTGAGATTAATAATGTTGGAAACATTCTTGTATCAAAGTCATATAAATTGTGACCTTTTGTCCTTTAGAGGTTTGTAACACTTGCACCTTTTTAGCAATGGTTTGGTTTGTTTTTTTTAATTTGATGACAATCTCGTTCAATCGAATTTAGTCTTATCATCGAACTTTGTCGCTTTTTCGCTGAAATAATTAGTTCGTTGTTCATGATAGATATTCTATCTTTTCCTTTTCTTAAACAACTCATGAATAGTCTGTCTAACAAAAAGAAAATGTATATTATTAAAATATAACTTAATAATGTAATCAATATATATTTCAGAAATAATTTGTTAGATAACNAAAAACAAGATGTGTTTGTGAAACACTATGTCCACTTTTGAGCGATTTTGACCCATAAATTTGACCTTTGACCTTGAAGGATGACCTTGACCTTGACCTTTCACCACTCAAAATGTGCAGCTCCATGAGATACACATGCATGCCAAATATCAAGTTGCTATCTTCAATATTGAAAAAGTTATGGCCAATGTTAAAGTTGGCGCAAACAAACAAACAAACAAACAAACCAACCAACAGACCAACAGACAGGGCAAAAACAATATGTCCCCCAGTATATACTGGTGGACATAAAAAGAACACTTCTTACTGAATGGGCAGTTTATTTGCTTGCTGGTTTAAGCAACTTAATATCGCACCGGTTGGAAGACCGCATTTAAAGGGTTGCGTTTTTTAAATAGATTGTACTTAAAATGTTTAGTGCGAGATTGACAGTATGGTTAGCCGATACAGGGAACAAATATGCTCGAATACATAATGATCATAACTATCACAAGCTTTGTACATGTATGCAGGTTTCATATTCGCTTATATAAATGTTGACGAAGTAAAAGCATCCAATTAATTGTTCGTAATAGACCGTTTTTGATAAAAATCGTTTGCAAGTAAGCATATGCCTAAATGAAATGTCTTTAAAATATTGTTAAAGTTACTGGTCCATGGATTTGTGTATTAACCGTGACATAATATTGTTAACCTCTTAGAATTGATCATCGGAACTAAAAGCTTCTGGTATAGGATTTCAAACAAAGCTAATAAGAAAAACAATATGCAGTGAGTTCGAACTTCAGCCTAACGTACAGTTAAATGTAACAGTTAAATGTCAATAGGACTTAAGACAATCCGTGTTACTTTGAATGCGTTTAAATTCATATTTATCACGACACACTAGTATGTAATAAGAAAATGAACGGCAATAACATGTAAGATAGGGTCCAGTTGCATCACTAGGTTCGTGTTGCATGTTCATCTTGAACATGTTCATATATGTGTGAGCCTCGTTCTCGACCAAAACGTTATTGTACGCGCCGCTTTGCATATGCTCATAATCTGGTGGGGATAGCTGGATGTCTGTGTGTGGTTCTTCTCGCTTACAGCAGAACAAGGGTGTAGTCCCTCGCCTTCTGAGAGTCATCAAGATAAATAATTATCAAGAGAAATAATTAGCAATTCAAATTGTAACATGTACAACAACACGCATTCGAGTGTTTTAATAAGAACAAATTAATACATATGTATATTTATACTGTATTTAATTGTAGTTTAAGCCTGTTCGATACTATACGCATCATTAAGATAATATAATAATTATAACTGAAAGTAAAAAAAAAAAAACTAAACATTTAAAATAGTTTATCGTGGAGAAAGGCCAGTCGCAACAGAAAGATTTTACATGTCTTCATTAATCATGTTACATATTTCAACGGAATGATAACAAGGATAAAAAAATAGTTAAACAGCAATATAATTTTGTAAAATCCGTAAACGATTTTCAGATGAATTGCATACCTATTGTCATATCTTGCAATGTTTTCCCGGATTCACTTGACGAACAAGTTCCGTTGATATTCACTGAAGTTGTTGTTGTTTTTGTTGTTGTAATCATTGTGTTAGTTGAACTAGGGCTGTTTCTGGTATAGTCAGTTTCGAGTCGATACGTGGTTGATTTTGAAACATCGTTAATATTTATTGTAGTTGATCTTGTAATCATTGTGGTACTTGACGCCGGGCTATTTCTGGTATAGTCAGTTTCGAGTCGAAGCGCGGTTGATTCAGAAACCTCATCTGACGTTGATGAATGCAGGAAAGACATGGGTGTAACAATATATGAGTTGCATATTATGCTAAATCTTGCGTCTTTATCTTCTAGTGGATCTACAGTATTGAACAAAATGGTTATATAATGTTCTAACTAAGCACCGACATATAATAAAGAGAATAATAGGTTAGTGTTGATTATAGATCAGGTTTATCATGCGAGGCTTAGAAAACAAAAAGCACGAGCCTTGGCCTTATAATCAACACTAACCTATTATTCTATTTATCCCACTTTCAGTAAACCTTTTTATTTTAACAAAATTAGTTTAACTGGATAATTTCGCTGGATTTATTACGTCATTTTGTCGAAAAAATGACGTCATTTCGTGCCGTGTATAATAGCAGAAATTTAATCAACGGGGCTTTAATCAACCGAATTCGCTGTAAAAGTGGGATAAAATGTATTATTAAATAGGAAAACAAAACAAATATTAATAAAATTGTTTTGTAGTTAAGTAATCATAAAATATGTCTAATGAATTTGATAAGATAAACATAAACGTGTATCCTTCTGAACAACAATCCTCATGTCATAGAATATATGTGTTCATACAATATTGAATATACAACCAGTTATGTAAAGTGATCAAAATGTAGTCTCAGAATATTACTTGTGCAAAACACCACATTCTAAGTGATGTGTACATATAATGTTGAGTACTGATATCCAGTATTTATTCTTCACGCATTGAGTCTGCTTGTCATGCTTAGTTGCTATTTTTATTTTAAAAGTCAAGTACTAACACAGGTGGACATTGGAAGAGTCCCTTTGTGTGAACTTGTCTTATAAACGGAAATATTGTTTGATGATCAATTTAAATGCATGTTTTGAGTAAGATAATTCACTGTACATAAACATTGTCGGCCTTACTTGCCGTAAATATTGCAGGCAACGTGTGCACCTAATATATTATGCAATCGTATTCACTTACCTGTTCTTAAAACCATGCACCAATCATAAGGCACGACATACGTGTAAGTCATTCTTGTTGATTCATTAAGTGTTAGAATTAATGACGCAGTGTAATAACTGAACTGATTGTTTTCAATGTTAATTTGTAATCCGCATGCGTTGATATCAGGACCGTTATAGCTGAATCCGAAGTTAGTAGATTTATGAACTTTGATGTCGCAGAAACACTGCTTGGACTCGTCCGATGACGTGGGTAACAAACGAACGATCGACGCGTAAGCTATACCAGCTGCTGAACAGACGTCTACATCTGCAAAGGAGCCATCTTGGTGTTTTAAAATTCGCATATTATTTGGACGTTTATGATACACGTTTGCGTTTAAATTGTAAATACATGTAACAAAATAATTATGCATATGCAGTAAGTCCTTATGATTGTTTTCGACATATTCAGAATCGTAACAATTACTCCACCCAATGTAAGTTGTATTTGTTAGACTTAGATTGACATCAAAAACTATTTCCTTTGATGTGAAGCAATCAACTGTAAATATGAAATAAAATGAAAAGATGTAAACGTGTTTAAATGTTCTTTATGTTTTTGCTACATGGTTTGCATTTCTTAAATTGCATCAATTTGCTAATTGAATGTATGTGGCAAACATTCAATGAATGACCATTACGCTTTCCTGACTTGTTTTTCAAGGGAAACATATAACAGTGGACTTCTAACTATACAACTTACCACGTAAATCAGGTGTTTATGTAGGACATTCGATGCTGTCTGTAAAATAATAAATGCTTTGAATTAAAATGTATTCTGGCTTGAAAGCATTATTTGGTATTGAACATTTATAAAGTAATTTATTCCCGTGGAAGGAAGGACACTACAGTCTGACATGTATACACACCTGTATTAACTTAAATTTTCGTATGTTCAAATGTTATAGATAAAAGACGAATGCATATGAGAATATTAAATGACACGATTGAAATAAGGACGTTAAAGTAAAGTATCTTCCGTTTTAAAATCAGTTCAGTTTACAGTCATTCAGAAACGAAGCCTCAAAAAACTTCTCCGCAAAGAACGTCGACATAGCAGAGCCTATAGAATCATCAAAAACGTATACATATGGCTGATGTTAATGTTTTAGAAAAAGTTCACACTGATTTTATGAAACACATACTACAGGTCAAACGTAGTACCCCACATATTACGCTTTACGGTGACCTTGGCAGATACCCAATATGTATAGCTATTAAAAAGAAAATTATTGGTTTTTGTTGCAGCTTAATATCCAATAATGTTAAACTATCAATTATAATGTATAAATTTATGTATCTTGACTATTCCCAAAACGGGAGAGAATATAACTTGCTGCGCCATATAAAATCTATCTTTGATGAATGTGGTTTTAGTCATGTGTGGTTAAACCAGGATTATTTGTATTCTAGAGAACCATTTTTACTTAAGATAGAAACATGCCTTAGAGACCAATATGTGCAAAATTGGCATCGCAGTATCTTTGAATCAAACAAATGTCTCAATTATCGCATATACAAAACCGAACATAAATACTAGTATTACCTTGGTGTCCTACCTCCACGCCTTTTACAATTTATTGTTAATTTTAGAATGTGTAATAACCAATTTCCAATTGAAAAACTTAGATGGTCCAATATAGAACGCTGTAATAGACTATGCACTGTATGTAACGCTCGAGAAGTTGGTGACGCATATCATTATCTTTTTAAATGTACTGTTTTTAAAGAATTACGAAAAAAATGTATACCTAAAAAATATATAAGAAACAGTTATTGCGTAAGTTTTGACGCCTTAATGAACAAAAAGAATAAACAAACACAATTGAATTTAGGCAAGTTTTTGAAGGCAGTTCTGAACAGAATACATTAGCCACGCGGCACACAACAAGCTATTGCCTTTGCTTTGTTAGTATTTTTGTTGGCATTGTAATAGCACTAGATACATAGATAGATACTAGATACTATATGCCTGTGCATGTATGTGTATATGATTAATATGCGCACACATCAAAACAATTGTGTATACCCGCAGCCTGTACTGTATCTGTATTTGTATTATTATACCTCATATCGCATTTGTTAATGTGCTGAGTGTACTAATAAACTGGTAAACTGGACTGTATTATGTACGCGGCACATTATTTGTTTATTTTGGCAGAAATAAAAAATAATCACGCGAAACAAAACTAAAGCGTTCCTATGCGATTTAGTGGTAAAACAATAGTCGACGATTTGATCCCAGGCCGAGTTTTCGTCTTTACATGATACAGATTTAAAATGTATCTAGATATGGTGAAGACAAACATTTATTCTATCTATCATCGTTATAATATCGTAAATGAAGCAATCAGATTGTTTACATAGTTTTTTCTTACCAAGTTCATTAATATCTGGAGTTTCACTATTTCTAAATAGTTAATAGATCTACATTGCTTATCTCTGTAGCATCATATAGCTACATGTATCTTTAGGAAGATAATCAGCATTATATATTCATAATAGTATCATATATTTTGCTTAATTTAAATGCAATATGTTTATTACATACTTTACCGATTACCATACCTGCATGTTTAAGTGATTTCCACAAAAGAACACTCATAATCAATAATAGATGCATTATCTATCCTGAGCGTTATTATTGAAGAGCACAAGCGGTTACGTAAAACCTCGAGTCGGTTGCTTATATAATTTACGAATAATTTGTAATGACAAATTAAAATGTAAACACAAACTTCACATATTATTATTATTATTATTATTATTATTATTATTATTATTATTATTATTATTATTATTATTATTATTATTATTATTATCATTATTATTATTATTATTAGAATTATTATTATTTTATTTTACTTTTTTATATTAATAATCATATTATGAATAATTATATGTATAACTAATAAACATGCAGATGAAATGGATATGTTCACATAAACTATAAAAAGACACTTTTCTAGGATGCCTCAGGTTGAATTATTTAAAGAGAGATAACTCTGGTTTTAAGACCGTTTTGATCATCGCATCGGTAATTTACCCGTGTCATTATGTGGTTAAAATCGCCGCAAGTGATTTTTTTAAGGATTACATTTTTATAGTATTGTTATTTTATTTTGTATCGTTTTATTTAACTCGCAGAGCCATCTTAGTTTTTTGTCCTATATGTTATATTACGAATTAAAACCTACAGTTAATTAAATACTATTTAATACCTTTTAATCGACCGTAAAAAGTCGAAAGAGACCAGCTTGTTTGTTATAATTTAGGACAACACATTATCGTTTAATTGCTAAAGAGGTTACGACAACAGTTAACATCACTTCAATTACAAAAGGCATTTCCTAACGTGAGTGGTGTTCTATCAAGCAGTGCGATTCCGTCACATATTTATTACAACTTTTTTGAAAACATACAACCCCCTAACGAAATGGAATATGTACGGAAGACTTCCGCTGTGACAAGCGTTTTAAATCGTCTATTCATGCGCTGGAAAGACTTCCATTCATATGTTTGAAAGTGGATACCCTTTGCCTATTGTCTGACCTAATGTTCCCTAAAACCCTCGGACAAAACTCGTACCGGAGTTGCGCGTTGCCTATGAAAGGCATGAGCATGCATGAGTTAATGGATGGACTCCAGTTCGCGAACAAGACCCGTTATATGAGCTGGACTTGTTTAAGTTTGTGGAAACGCGAAACTCCCTGTGTGTGACATGTTTGCTTTCGAATTTTTCGTATTGACTGGTGAAATAATGAAAATTGTCGGAAACTAAAGGTAAACCCGTTTCGGAGAGTTATTTTGTTTAATATAACATTTTATAAAATAGTTTTGTAAGCGTCCGTTACTCGAGAAAAAAGATCCGTCGAAACATGTATCCTTCCGTTTCGTGCATCCAGTGTGTCCAAATAACGGTTCTTTTTTCGTATGTTTGTTGAATTTAAATTAATGGAGCACTCATTCCCAGCAGAATTGAACATTATAAAACAACGTGTGCGCATCGATATGCTTCATATACATGTACACATGCTCTGTCCTACAACATTCACTATCTTCTTTATCCGAATTGATAATTACTTTGATAACAACATATACCTTTGTTCGCATAAGGCTATTTTGATGTCGCGTTTCAATGCGTCGTCTCGGGTTACACTTAACTAAATATTTTCACGTTTTTCTTGTAACATGTGTCAGTGATCGGGTGTTATGTGATGACTCGTGCATTTGTAAACATCTTCGTTGCTATATTGTGAAGAAAGACACCCGATATTATAAGGCAACATATGGAGCAAAGTTGTGTGGAGTCGGGTGTAACCATACATTTGTGTTTAATTGAGCCTAATTCTGGGAAAAATGGGCTCAATGCATGTGTGTTGAGTGTCGTCCCAGATTAGCCTGTGCAGTCCGCCCAGGCTAACCATGTACCACATTTTTAGCCTAACCTGGATTTTTGTTTAGAAGAGACATTATTGACACAAAAACTTCCATAAAAGCGGAAAATGTCGTCCATGATTAGCCTGAGCGGACAGCAGAGGTCAATATGGGATGATACTAAACGCACATGCGTTAAGCCCGGATTTCCCAAAGCGAGGCTCATTTTTTTCTTAAGCCTTTGCGACACTATCAGTTACTTAGTTTGGTTCAATATCCTAATTTCACTTGTTCTGAAACAAGCATTACTGATAAATCTGACCTATTTAGAAGTAGTTGGATTATATTTTACTTTATACACTTAGTTATACGTTATTTTCTATGTTTGCAATGTATTACCCATCCCAAATGTCGGTTAAAATGCATAATTTTATTGTCATTGTGAATTTCAAATTTGCACAAATCAACAACATTATTTATACACGGAGTCCAGTTATTAATTTCCTATTGGCAGTTAATGTTGGCAGCTATCCAACAGTTTAAAGTATTTCAAAAATAAACAAGAAATGTCTATCACATTATAAAATTGGCGATAAATCAATAACGTAATTGATAAATGCATTAAAAGAAAAACAAGTACACATTGCAAGAGAATAACAGCGAAAATAAATGGCAGTTGTTAAGGAATCAGACACGTGTATGTTATATGATATAGTCCTACTACTTGCATCATTTGGATTGAAAATGGTGTATTAACTGCTAGTCATGAATAACTAGGGCAATGTTAATGTTATCTTCCCGTATTTTACAAAAGTTCATTATGAGAAGAATATGAGATATGCATAAGGAGTAAAACAGATCATAATTGGGTTCAGTTACATTGTTTCTTGAGTGTATGTTTATATATTTATTTAAACCGCTTATGTACATAAAAGCGATTCAAGTTTAAGTATCAAAGGTATCATTTAACTATTGGTTTACGCTCGCCTTCCTTAAACAGTTGCTCAATACCATAGGCATTCAATTTTCCCCATTGCATAATCATCGCAAAAACACTGGATCAAAATGATCGTTTTTATTTTTCATTAATTAAACAATACTCGCACAAACACAAACAAGAATAATGTGTATACTTTAAGCCCGTAATTTTTACTTGAATAAAGATGATACAGGCATTAAAATATTTTATCCATTAATTTAACAACATATTAAGCACATGTTATTCACAGGTATATAATAAATATCAAGTTAAACAAACAAAAGATCTCTGCTATTTTGCCAATATCGTTATAAATCATTTTAAAAATTGAAAATCGACATTATCGAATACCTGCTTATACAGCCAAGTGTGATACTTTTCGAAATTTAAAGTTCTGTTATAGATAATTAATTGTAGAAGTAGCACCCCACTGTGTAAAACTGCGGTACATACATGCTTAAGATATTTCAAATTTTCGTATAATTTTTGTATTTCTCATGTACAGATAAATATGCATATCGAAATACAGCTATATCTTTATTAGGCAATTTCCTATTATGTTCAATAAATATTCACGAAAAAAAATACAAATGTGTATATATTATACATCGTTCGAAAAAGTCAAATAACAAAACAATTTTTAAAGAAGCCTACATCTTAAAAACCAAAATCTTTGACAAACTAATTCAGTAATAATATCCATGTTCTTGATATCGTGTTTATGCCATTTAATATATTTATAAAACACGCCTATGTGTTTAAACTATACACAATTCTGCCGTGACTTAAATCGGTCGAACATCTATCTTTGTAAGAGAGGGAACTGGTAGTTCAGTTCTCACGCGCATTCATCACGCGACAAACATATGCCCGTTTTCAAGTGCGTCTTCAGACCACTTCCGCTGATGTACTTACGGTGACAGCGCGCGCACTCGAACGGCCGCTCATTCGTGTGCAGCCGTTTGTGAAGCTTCAGATGCACGAACTGCGTGAACGCCGTCGGGCACATCCGGCACTGGAACGGCCGGTCGCCGCTGTGGAGCCGCAAGTGCGTCTTCAGGTTCGACGTAGAGCTGAAGCGCTTGTCGCAGGCGCCGCACTGATGGGGGCGCTCCCCCGTGTGCACGAGATGATGTTTTTGCAGGTGCGCCAGCTGGGTGAAGCCCTTCCCGCACTCGGCGCAGACGTACGGTTTCTCGCCTGTGTGGGTACGCAGGTGGACCTTGAGGTTGGACAGTTGTCCGAAGGTCTTCAGGCAATATTTACACTCGTAGTGCATCTTACCGCCGAGCTTTGGTAACGGGTAGGGCAGCGTGGATGATTTGGATTTCGGTTTCGTCCCTTTTGTGGAGAGATTCAGCGCTTTAACTTCTTGCTCGCTGGTTTTTTCGATCTTTTCCGGTGTGATTCCGTAGAGTGAAAATGTATTCACGGTGGAATTTCTTATATCAGAATGAATTGCTCGCATTGGATAGTTTGGTCCGTTTTGCTTTTCGGTTGGAATTTTAAAACTACCAGTACGGCCTAATAGTCCAGCTGAATAAGAGTTCCTTGATCCTACAACTGGATTTGGATCGCAAATTCTCGAATCAGATCCGTTTATATTAACAGGCAGCTGATTAGCGTATTTTGGCGTTATACGGAAAGGTTGCGGAGTGGAAACAAAGTTTTCAGGCACAGCCCTCCCTTGCAGTGAATAAGGATAAAAGACAATAAACAGTGAACGAATGTACTCTAATTCTAAAAAAGCTTGGAAATGTTTTCTTCCATATTCGTGAAACTTGCTCAACAAGATTTGATTGCGGTTATTACAGAGGGAACAATCGTATGGAGTTCTAATGACGTCATTTCCGTTTCCAATGTTTGAGACGGTTCGCCATAGATCGCACACGAGTTAGAGATCTCCGTCAAGCCACGGTAATATGCGTCGATACTTGAACATTGAGTGAACATTTTTGGCTTGTTATACATGGTATTGGTCGTCATATCTTGCTGCGCATGCGCGTGCTGGACTTCCGGTATTACAGCACGTCTCCATGTCGTATTTGACACAAAGCCGGCGCTAGAGATGTGGAATCTCTTGCTGACAGGTCAAGGAAATGATGTAGATCTTTTTGCATCCTGAACCCTGAAAATAAAAACACGTGATGCAATTTGTCAACATATTGTCTTCATCACATCAGCAGAAGCAGTAAGATCACCATAAGAAGTATCAGCAGCAGCATCAGCTGAACCAGCATAAAATTAACATAGTACTACCATTAGAATTTAAAATGGTATATTATAAATATTTAATATTAATATTAATAATTTTATCGTAGATTGGGCATAGGCAAAATTATAAGCGATATAAAAGGCTAAATTGAGTAAGACCTGACTATGAAAGTTCTTAAATCCGACTACCCCTGTTAAAAAAAAAAACATTTGTTTATGCGGAGTTTATTTTACATTTGTTTTTTTTTAAGAAAGTGGTTGTAAGATAATTGATCGCGAACCGTGATAAGCTTATTCTCCTGAAAGTTGACTTTTTAAAACTGTAATGAACAGCTGTTGTCTATTGTAATTAAAACAGTGTTGCCATTTCTTTAAACACGTTTTAATATTATTAAGAGTGTGTGTATGTATATAGCTCTGAAATGTATTGCGTAGAGGCAAGAAGTATTTTCTAGCATTGCCACAATGCGGTTCTCAAAAATGATGATGTGATAATTGTTTTCGTAAATAACTTATACATATGAAACAACTCAATTAAAGATACATACCGTTGAATATATCCATATATCCAAGATATTGAAATAGTATTGAATGAAAGCACTTATTGTGCACCATTTATAAATAGCCTGTAAAATCGACTTGGCTACCTTCGTATGTTTTGCGTTATGAGCTATTCATATTTCGAAAGGTTCCAAAAAAAAAAAACGAAAACAAAAGTAAAAGTGTCTTTCAATTAGAAACGCGCGATCGTGCATTCGCGCTGTTTTGAAAAGTGATGTTGGAAAAGTGCTTGTCTTTGAAATGGATGTCCCTTAAAGCATAATGAAGTGTTTCCATTNTGATGATTATTTAACTATTATCATTATTATTATTATAAGTATTGATGATGACGAGAATGAGGACAATAATGATGATTATTTTCATCACAATGACGATATTAATTCTTTTCCCAAAGGTCCTGATACTGATATTGAGTGTAACGTTGTTTATTTGTTTTTGTAGTTTCATCGCGGCTGCATGGTTGGCCTGATGATCTTTGGCACGATTGGATTCATACCCATTTTCGTCGAAGTGCGAGGATATAGCCAGGTCACTTTACATGATGACAAAAAGCATGTTGTGTCTATTCTTAAATAAAACGTTAAGACATTCTTTACGTTGAATCTGAAGCTATTGTTGCTGCTGATTATGATGCTGCTTCTGATGATTATTAGTTATATTATGACGTCAATGAAGTTGCCGTGTTGATTATGATCAGTATATAATATATACCCAATGTCATAAGTTCAAACAATGACTCCGTTTCGCCATGTTTAGATGCCCGCGCCGTTTACGAGACGTACGACTGACAATCCGGTGCTGCGACTCATCGTCACAATCATCATGTTCTTGAGCGTACGTATCGTCCACATAAGTGTCTCGTGGTATTTTTGTCTGTCTGTTCATTTGTATTGTTTGCGTTATTCATAAAGCTTTACCGGAATGACAATGGTCTTGTCACTGTTACAATTGTACATTTTATCCACCTATTAAATTTGCGTTTTTTCCAAAAAAGGAATTATGAGGATATTATTTGCAAAACAGAGATAAATTGTTGAATTAAAAAAAATGACAGATGTGTAATGTTTTATCTATCCAGTTCTTTGTGTTTATTGTTGTTTGTGTGTGTGTGTTTTTCTGTTTTTAATTATGCAAACTGCTCATTCACCATTTAAATAATTAATTTTAGTAACTGAAACAGTTGCAATAAACCTGCTTATCCAACTCCCTCTGCAAACAGTGTACGAGTAGATCACACGTTTGACCTCCATGTATCTTTACTACGTTAAAAAAACATTTTTCAATTTCAACAATTTCCTCTTAAGTGTATTTTCCTTTACATGCATTATTTGTCCTCACTTTTAACATATTAAGTGAAAACATTTCATGAGGTATATTTTTTAATGATTTATATAATTTATGGGGTGGTTTTGTTTTCGCGCTGTCGAAGCTAATCGCCTTTTATTCAAACGTGTATACCCGCAATTAAAATTATTTACATGGTGAGCGCATGTTTTTTCCAGCCCCTTATGGCACTGTTTCGCCCTAAGCCCGAACATAAGGTCCGCCCACTTTTCAACTGGGTCCATTTCGCAGTCGGTATGATCGGGTATATCTTGGCTGGTGAGTAACTACGGTTGCACCGTGCTTACGATGCAAACATACTTACTGTATACACTTAACATACTAGTATTTGCTAGATGCGGAAACGGCGTACGCCCCCCCCCCTTTCCACAAAAAAAAAATGCAATATAGCAATGTCCTTATATATATAAACAAAATTTCAAGTATGAGTAATGCAAATCACGGTCGGATAAATAATCATATGAGCCATTGAGAAGCTGTAAGTCAAAACTTTACCTTTTAAAATTGGAACAAAGAATCAACGTTGCATAAATTATTGCACTGATTTATTATAAGCATGTAATAACTTCAACGCAAAATTTTGTATTATAATTTGGATTATGCTTATTGTTCTAAATGTCAACAGGCAGATAGTACAATATGTTTGTAAATGGTTGCTTTCTTGGTTCTGGCATGTTTAGGATCGACAAACGTCGTTGAATACAAAATAAATTTTGACGCCATTGAACTACTCTACCGGCCCATTCCTCTTGTTTGATTGAAAATCTTCGTTAAATGTCTAAGGACTCCCGTGATTGGGATTTCAATCATGTGTCGCTATTATTACATAGTTTTGATAATTATATTTAATTTGGTATAGACTTTTGGATATTGAAATGCCCTACTGGTACAATTGTTTTTTTTTTATTTATTTACGAAGAGGTTGGTTGTTTTATTGCCATGTTGTTGTTTGTGGGGGACAATTTGTGGTCGATATTCACACTCTGGAATGTATAACCTATATAGATTGAACTTTAAAAAATATATTGAAAGGTCGGCAGCCTCTATGAGTCTCTGGTGAAGAAGATTACATTATGATCTGTTACACTATATTATGCCTATAGTGTTTTACGCTATAGGTCTCGCTTTTAAGGCTGGCAACACTTTTTTGAACGACGTTACAAAAAAACTATTACTAAAAAGTATCTTACCATTATTAGATAACAGCCTGTGCGCTCGTAACTCCAGTAAAAATATAAAATGGTTTTGCTTTTCTCATCTTTTTTCTAACATTACATTAACTTGTACATTTCAATAACTTATTTCTTCAACAGTTACTGCCAATGTGATAGGCCTCGCCGTATGGAGGGCAGGTCTACCCCCTTCCACGTGGATCATTGGTGCCATTTGGCTCGGCACAATCGTTGTCATGAGCGCCGTCATGGAGATCCTCAAGTGGAAAGCTGCATGCTACAATTCGTGTAAGTATCAATTAATGCGTAAAGTTTCCGGAAAATGTAATCAAACAATGCGATTAGTAGTTTGATGTAATAAATCACCGTAAATGTGGTTGGAAATGTATGTGATCTTCTTCTTATAATAAGTAAATGTTTGGAGTTCGGATATACTTTGATAATACCTAGATATAAGCCCTTGTTCATTTGGGGAAAATCTGTTTATCAATCAATATTAAAGTACTATTTAACATTTTGGTTAACGAATATCATTGTAGAGCCGAAGTCTGCAGACAGTAACGGATTTAGCAACGGTTTGACGCTCGAAGAGAAGCAACAGTCGAAGGTATTAATTCCATTTGTTCTAGATAAATAAAAAAAACAAAAACAAAAACAAAAAAAAACGCTTAGATTATTTTTAATCAAAGTGTTCATAATTTGTTTAGGTGACCAACAACCTGACTATGCTAATTTTAGAGCCCTATTTAAAAACGATGTACGGATATACCTTTTGTAGGTCGAAATGTGCGACTGGTTTTTAACAAAACAAGACAGTTTCTATATGTTATGGAACATTTAGTTATATATAGTTTTTTTTCAATAATTAAACCATTCAATTTCAAAGACGTATCCGGTATGAAAATAAGATAACATTCGATGTTTTGTCAGATTTTATCTTAGAAGGACGTGGTTACGAATTCGTCTCGTAGAACCATCTCCGCGAAGGACCCTGCTTGGTTTCCTGACAAGTCTTTCTTTGTTCTTCTTTTGTTTACAGAAGCCGTCATCCCTGAATGGCAACATACTGGCAATGTTCATCGGGGTCATGGTGGCCTTCTGGCTCGCGATTACCGTCATAATCGTTGAAAACTAACAGCAACGCGTATGCCATACCACACCTTCGGCTTCGTTACGGGACGAAACTTTAAAATATTCCAATATAACAATGCAACTAGGACACGATTAACATTCAGCATTTAGATACAAACGTACTAAAAGATTAGATACAAAAGATTGTTTAAACTATTTTTTGCATGGAAGCATTAAACATGAAATGATCTGTTTATATCGAACATCCAAAGTGTATCATCTAAAGTGGGTATTTTCCTTCGTAAGGGTTGTGTCGTTTAATGGAATGTACAGTTTGTGTATGATTTTTGTTATTTAATACTCTCTAATGTATGTTCTGCATAATTGACTATGAATTATTTGGGGGTATGGTTTTGTTTTTTACATTATACAGCTTTGATGTTTATGTCTGTATTCGGTCACGGAACAAATTTCGTCTATAACGGATACAAGACAAACTCGTAGATATTTCTTTTACGATAATGAATGTCTCACTTTCACCGCCTATGCCTTCTACACCGCAATTATGGGTGCACAGTAATAACACATGTTCCAGATATTTTCCTTAAACGATATTTGTACGGTTCACGAGAATCTGAGAAGATGCTTTTCATCGATACCGTGTTTATTATACTGAGAATTTCAAATAGATTCGTATTATATGTCACATGTATATATCCAGAGTGTTGCCATAGGGAGTGAGATTAATAATGTTGGAAACATTCTTGTATCAAAGTCATATAAATTGTGACCTTTTGTCCTTTAGAGGTTTGTAACACTTGCACCTTTTTAGCAATGGTTTGGTTTGTTTTTTTTAATTTGATGACAATCTCGTTCAATCGAATTTAGTCTTATCATCGAACTTTGTCGCTTTTTCGCTGAAATAATTAGTTCGTTGTTCATGATAGATATTCTATCTTTTCCTTTTCTTAAACAACTCATGAATAGTCTGTCTAACAAAAAGAAAATGTATATTATTAAAATATAACTTAATAATGTAATCAATATATATTTCAGAAATAATTTGTTAGATAACTTACAAAGAGGGATCATTTGTTGTTGCACACGAATGTAGTTGCATATTAAATTGTTTGGTTAAAATTGCACTATGTTATTCGTCAGGGGAAACTATTTATTTAACGTAAGCAAGCTTTGGTTTGGTTAAATATGTATTATATAATTATCATTTTATGTAAAGCAATTAACAGAAAATATATTCACGTGTTTTGTTTTTCATTATTCCAGTAACAATAACCTCTTTACATATTTAAGAATTGGCGTTTCGACACATAACAAAACATACACAAGCAATACATACATATGATTATATTTTTAGTTGAGATTGAAATTGAGCAACTTGTTGAATTTTTGCGCGATGAACTATGCTTTAGAATAAATTCATGGCTTAAAATATTCAATCTTAAAATAGAAATAAAGTGGATGACACAAAATTAGTGTAATGTTAGAGTTGATGTATAAGTTGTTTGCATGTTACCATTCATAACGAGATATAAAAAAAATGATAATGAGTATTGAAATATTTGAAGACAGAAGATTATCATAATTTAAAAAAAAAACAATCATAATTAAATTGTGCTGTTTTCAATGAGTATAAAACTAATAAAACTTCAAACAGGAAAGCTTTCTCAACTACTGCAACTTCTTCTGCTGTTGTTGTTTTTATTGCTACTATAACTATAACTGCTACCACATCCACTACAGCCACTACTTCTACTTACATTGATATTAGTACTTTAACTTCGACGTCTTCTACATCAACAACAACTACTAGTGTGTGTGTTTATTTTTATTTATAGCCATTTTTAATAGCATTTTTTTACTATTTCTACTGCTTCTTTAACTGCTACTAATACTGCGTCTGCTTCCACTACTACTACGACCACCACCACCACCAATAGTACTACAACTTCTACTAATAATATTGCTTCTGCTGCTACTGCTTCAAAAAAAAAAAAAACGTTTTTCATTCTAAAAGATGGTCAACGATTAAACCACCTTTATGATTAAGTACTGAACATCGTGACTTGTGTTTGATTTATTATTTTTATTATTATTTCGTTCATCATAACGTTAACATGGATTGTTTGATCTCTGGTTTTCAAATTTAATATAGATCTACGTTATTAGCCAATCAAATTTATTTTTATAAACGTTGCGTAAAACACATATTCACAGAGGGAATTGATCAAAGAAGACTTATAGATTAATTTACACTATTTCTAAGAAGAAAAAAATGAATTAATATATATCCATCCATCTAACACATAAAGGTGACACCGTTGACGCATTTACTGCGAATAACACAATTATTACAATGTGAACTTCATTTATACGAACAATTTAACACGTTATTGAGTTTATAAAATACAATTTTTAATATATTTGAACAAGCATTATTTTTTACAATCTACTTAATTCTCAGTAAATTTGAAGCCAGATTATAGTTGATCGTATACAAATAACATTTGATGAGATTTTGATTTAGAAATATATACACTCTGTGTAATAAAAACAAACATAACAATAAATCGGCCGTGCAAAATGTCACTTACTGCTGAACATAATTCTTAACTGTAGGCACCTTTGACTCTAATAAGCCTCTTTCCCAGTTTATTCAGGTACAATGACTTTTAAACTTTCATGAATAGAATTCCATCACCAATAAGCATTTAACTTAAATTGTCTTGTCTCCAACAAAGTAAAGGCAAAATGATTTACAGATCAGATATTTCCTTAGTAAGAGATACTTGTAAGTTCTAGGATGGAACTCTATCAACCCTTAGTACAATTCTTGGCATTTGCACAACATGTGAAATAATGTTTAGCTAAATATATAACAAAATATCATTCTTTCCTTGCAACACCTAAAATACATAATTTTGAAACAAAAACATATATGTACTATAATGTTATACAGTTACATGTAAATTACTATAAATCCAACAACTTCGGTTTGGCTGAATTTATAGGAATGTCTGAAACAATAGAGAAAACGGATATATATTTTATTGAATTATTGTATGCGCCTCGATTGCTTACCATGATATAGTTTATGGAGTTCAATTGTTAACTATATTAAATACTACACCAGTTTGATGTGTGCTGTGTGGATGTAGTAGAACGTATCCCCATTCATATTTTCAATTTGTAATATTTCAGTCATCAGAGGTTGAAATACCTTTTCAGTTATAAATTAAATGACAAGAGTCACCTGTTATATCCAAATGTATGTAATCTCTCCGCCGAAATGAAATTATAAAAAACATTATAAAATCATACGTTTCCCACAATTTCTAGCACTACAGTAGCAGAAATACATGTATTATTTGATCATTAATATTTTGCATTAAATAAAATCAATTTATACTAAATACACCAGTAGTCTTTAACTTATTTAAGTATGTGTTTTCTCACAAATAATTTCACAATACATTCGTATACGTGGCCTAAGGGTTAGGTCGGAACGAATTACGTTCTAATACCAGACATGGCTCATCGGGTATTTTAGCAGTCATACGTTAAGCGTATTATATCTGACACTAAAATAAAAAAATAACACTCATTAATTTGCGTTAAAGAAAGGACGTCATTACAAACGGCAAGCAATACAAATGTCGTCAAGTTATCAATGAAATAATTCGAGAACTTAACACATAAATCACGTCCATGAAACTTAAAATATGCATGAGTAATGAATTCATGCATATGCATAACCTTTAACGTTCTCAGAAATCAATTTCATGTGATTGTTACTTAACAGAATTACACGTACTTAATAACTCGATAAGAACTTGTAATACTTCACGTCTGGGAATTATTTTAATGACTAAACCTTAGTCACAATACTACTGTGTCAACTAATATTGTTATTTGATAAGGTTAGAAAATGTATTAAATGCATCGCATACAAATAAAGTGTTATTTGAAATTATAGCACACCATTTAGAAAGAGGTTTTCACTAACGGAATTGCAACCCTTCTGTATTGGTTGCAATATACTGTCAAGGTAATATTTATTTAGAATCTGTCATCGACAAGCAAGGTTTTCGTTGCATTGTATCTAATTCGCGAGGGAACGGACAAGTCTCGAAGAGACTGGTTATCGGGAAGATCAAGATATCCCAAAACTCTCATGCTATTCTTACAAGACTTAAATATGTACTGCGTCTCATTAAAGTTGGTTCTAGACCTCCATTTCATTGACGTTACAGTAGAATTCCTCCGCTTCGTGCAGAAGTTACAGCCGTCTGAGGTGGACTGAGTTTGGCTTTTGACAAAACTTTCGATTTTCTCATCAAATCTGAGTCCTGCGAATGCATACAAATCTTTAGCAGCTTCAACCGGATGTTCGGCAATGTCTTCATATTGCACTAGCTTGATTATCGACGGATCAAATGTCATCAAGAATTTGGTATCAGATAGATCCTTTTGCAGCCTAGAACATATGTCTAATTGTAGATTTTCCGCGTCGAAGTCTATCTTTGATTCCCCAACTACTTGCATGGAATTGATCATCGCCCTTGGGTCTCGCACGAGATGGACAATCTTCGTGTTGGGAAAAGAATGGTAAAAGCGTGATTGCCTGATGAAAGGACAGACGGATAATCTTGAGGATAATAGTTTTCGATGCCAAACATTGCTGGCGAGCTTTTCGAAGACACAGTTGAAACACAGGGGATGTGTTGCCAGCATATCTAAAAAGAGCATGTCTTGTTTAACTAGTACGTGATTTACCATGCCTTACACAACTTAAAAATGCCCTCATAATGCTCGTGAAAGCCCAGTGGAAGTCATCCGTCAGCGATGCTAAACTCAATTTATCAAGATCACATGTCAGCCAGTATTTTAATTCCTCCATAAACATTGACTCTTTTGCACTGACAGGGATATTTCTGAAATAAAATCAGTTAAGATATATAACCTATAAGTCTACATCTATCTCATGTTTAATCGAATGATAATACATGAGTAATCGGATGCGTTTGTAACGTAGTTCTTAAAACACAATTAACGTAGACGCGAGTCCATTTCAGTTTTTATTAAGATTTATTTTGGCTAATTTTATTCTAACACAACGTTTTCCAATGTTCGTGAAACACAAAAAAAACAGCGACGGCCAAACGGCCCGCTGCAAAAAGACATTTTCTCCTTTTTGTACATTGGTCTGTCGTGTACTGACTTACTGATCTAATACAAAAAAATGACTGTTTATATACCCATTTGACACTAGACGCTAGTATGTAATACAAGGCAAGATGCGTAAATTAAACAGTAAACGTTCAGTAATTTAACTAAGGAGTGTATATTTTTAAACGACATATAGGCCTGGGCCTTATCTTTTCAATGTTACTATGAGAAAAATGGTCTGAATATATACAATAATAAATTGACCATAAGGCCACACCATTAAATCGTAGTTTTTATAAACATAGCGCCAAATCATGAAATTGTTATTTTTGTAAATAAATGATTTTCTCAAAATTAATGTTAACTAGATCAGGTTATTACGTCACACGTTATTACAAGAAGGTCATTTTACCAAAATGGTGTTAGTGATTGGTCAAGAAAAAAATACATGCAAAACGCAAATAAAAACGCTGAAATGTCATCTGTTAGTAGTTTACAATTCCAAATATTTAAAAGCCTTCAAGAGGAAAACAAGTAAACATGTGTGGCAATATACATTTCCCTTTCCTTAAATTATTTTAATTGTGAAATCGCAAACAATACGCGTTCGTTTGTCTCATTTAGATTATATTTGAAATGGTGGATACGAAACACAAACTTCAACAAATGATATCTCTCGCTACACAAAGAAGTGAATATAAATGGTTTACCTTGTACCAGCCACGTATTTCAACGTCACACTATCAAATGTGTTCTTTTCAGCGTCCGCAAATGCTTGCGCTAGATTATGCAGCGGCTCAAAGACATAAAAAGAACGCTCGCTTTCCCGTAGAAATGAAGCCGTCAATGTGGAACCGGAGCGCATATACGCTATAATCAGGATAGTTGATCTGTGGCTCAGTATACTGCGGTGGACACGAAAACCGTTTGTCGGTGTGTTTGTCGTCATTCTGTTGTAAAAAGTTCCCGTGTCATTGAGTGAATTGATCTCTGAAAGAACAGTATTTATCTTGGCATTTTAACAGGAAATATGTGGTTTTATCTTCAATGCACATTCAGTAGAAACTGGATGTATTTATATTCTGAATAAAACAAAATTAAACGAATTTATTTATTCGGACCATAATAGTGTCTCATTCAAAAAGCGAATATGTGTCATTGTTATTGACAAAATGTTTCATCCCAAAATCAAAGTGGCGTTTTGTCCATGTGTCTGCTTAAAAAATAATCCGAATATTATCTAGACTGATAGAATGTTTATATGAGTGCAATATGATGAGTTCGATTTTTTTGTTTTACATCAGTTTCATTTACCTAGATAAATTAATTTTATACATTCATTAATGTATAGATGCATTATACACAAATACAGGTACATATTAAGGCAGTTATTGTTCATAGCAAATGGGTAACGGCACAGTTAACCCAGAACTAGGAAAATACTTGTTGTCTTCGAAATGGATATAATGACAGTGTCATTCATTAGAAATGTGGCGATAGCTGTATGGAATACAGTGACAACACGAGTACTTAGTTGCAGCATTGGCATTTTAAGATACACACAGGAACGTGTAAACACCAGTTAAAAGATTTGTTTTCTAACCTGTGAGTAGTGATTTAGGTCTCGTAGTGACGTACGGATAGGCCGTGTAGCATACTCCCCATACTACCAGAACAAACGTCAGCAAGGGAGAAAATATCCATAATACAGTCTTCTTGTACATATTATTGTAATACATATGGATTCTGAAAAAAAAACGTCCAATGAAACACGATAATTGCATGAGTGGTCATACACAAACTTAAATATAATATACAGAACTAAGTCACGTGTACAATTGTTTAGAGATTTAATGTCGAACAGGGACCATATCTCCATAAACATTTAGTACATATGTCTACCAAAAGTGATTGTAATTCATCAAGTCATTCGTTTATTTATCATTTATAAAGTATTACAGCCGATAAACTGTTATATCGACAGACCAACACAATCGCTCTTACATATCATTTGCTCTAGCTATCGTCTGTTGAATTATTACAACGTAGTTTCCCTTTTCAAATTATAATTCAGTTCCATTTCACATCAACAAGTGCTATGCGTTTTACATTACATGTAGTTTCGAATAAAAGCCATACATTGCATATAACGTTGAACAATGTATTTACGTAGCACAACATTTAATAAATGACAACAGTATATTTGGCTCATTTAGTACTCACACCTTACAGACATAGTATGATTCCAAACAGAAAACGTCACATCATCATAGGTATTAAAACAAACCTGTATCTACTCCAAACATATCCCAATATCGATTAAATGACTGAGTGCAATATATGATCGCGCGCAACATAGAAGCAAAGTAATAATTGATCGATTTAATTATCTTCGTGCAATATGATATAAGTGCAAATATGATGCGTTAGAATTATTATTTTTTCATCAGTGTCATTTACATAGATAAATTAATTTTAGACAGCAACATCAACAACATTTTATTTATTATTAAATGATTTAAAAAAAAAATACGTGTAACTTAATTTAAGATTGTATATACAAGTTTGCATTAATTTTATATGTAAATTTGCGTGCCAAGTTAACTTATACACATTCTAACATGCATATGTATCAATGTTACAGTTATAAAACTTAATACATCTAAGTTATATCATTACATACATACATGCATGTGAATATACAGCGTAAATATATACAACTTTATATGAATATTAACAAATTATGGTATTTCAAGATGAACACTCATCAATGTAATTAAACCTTCATAAGTGCTCTTAAGTGCGATCCTATACTTGGCTTCATTTATTTGTTGCGAACCCCACACTAAAATAAAGAAAAGGTAATATATCATAAAATAGTAACAACTTAAATTTGTATACGATCATCTTTGGGTTGTATCGTAATAGCTAATGTGAAATCGATGATTATGGTTAATTTTACAACTATATACAGTTAACATCACGATAACTCATGAATTACCCGTCCAATAAAGAAATTACGAATCGAGATGCCGTCTTAAGTTATTTGTTTCGTAAACAATGTATGAATGTAGCACAACATTCAATAAATTAAATATGCATCATTGAGTAGTCCACCACAAATAAATATTATGATTTCAAACCGACATCTAGTCTTTGTGTCACTTATTGGTCAATGACGCTTCACCTTTTCATTTCAATACAAAATGTCACGATATTTGTATTGTTCATGCAATAAACCGCTTGGAATTGTCAAGTAAAACTGAGCAAGTTATATCCATGAATCGTCATTTGACATTTGAGTCTTCACATGTGTTCAAATGCGAATTCATCATAGACAAAAGAAATCCAATTTCCATAAAACACACGCGTATATTGAAGTCGTCGTTTACATTGTATTATTTTAAACTTGTAAAATGCTAATAATGTATTTAAAGCCAAAGTCTATGTTTAAGTAAATGTAAAAAATAATATATGCCCATTTCA
>VMBQ01007151.1:0-16353 GCA_007657795.1 Dreissena rostriformis | reverse complement strand
ATTTATCACATGCTATACCTTGTTTTCAATGTAATACAGACATTACGTATTTTTTTATATTACACATGTGTAATACAACATTTTTAAGCGTTTTCATTGGCTACAGAATCAATAACTAACCAATCGCATGGCTTTATTTTGGTGAAATGACGTCGTCAACATGAAATGACGTCACACTAGTAAACAACTTTTAGATCTATCAGCATTTGTTTGGTCAATTAAGATGTATTTTATTTAGTTTAAAAGCATATGATAAAAAAGATCTGACACTCGTTGTCATATCATACCATATTTTATTAAACTCGTCCAGGAAATTCTTTAGTGAACTCGCCAAAGGCTCGCTTACTAACAAAATTCCTGAACTCGTTTAATAAAATATGGTATGATATGGCAACTCATGTCAAATCCTATATGTAACAACCTAAATTTGTATACGATCATCTTTGGGTTGTATCGTCATTACTAATGTGAAGTCGATGATCATGGTTAATTTTACAACTATATACAGTTAATATCACGATAACTCATTAATTACCCGTCCAATAAAGAAATTACGAATCGAGATGCCGTCTTAAGTTATTTGCTTCGTGAACAATGTATGTATGTAGCACAACATTCGATAAATGAAAAAATATATGTATCATTGAGTAGTCCCACCACAAATAGAATTATGATTTCAAACCGAAATCTAGCCTTTGTGTCACTTATTTGTCAATGACGCTTCACCTTTTCATTTCAATACAAAATGTCACGATATTTGTATTGGTCATGCAATGAACAGCTTGGAATTGTCAAGTAAAACTGAGCAAGTGATATCCATGAATCGTCATTTGACAGTTAAGTCTTCACATGTGTTGAAATGTTTTCATCAAACAGCCATTATAGACAAAAGAAGTCCAATATCTTTGGAACACAAGCGTCTATTAAAGTCGTCATTTACATTGTATTATTTAAAACTTGCAAAATGCAAATAATGTTCATAGAGACCTTGTCTATGTATAAGTTAAATATGCCCATTTCCGTTTGCAAAACACGTTTTCTTACCTGTCCGCACCAAGTTCTCCACGACACTCTATGCACAACATCATAGGTATAAAAACGAATCCGTATCTACGCTAAACAGTTCCCAATATCGATTAAATGAATGAGTGCAATATATGATCGCGCGCAACATTGAAGCAAAGTATGTGTAAGCTACTTGATATAAAACATTGAAAAGGGCATTTCATCCAAGATGAAACATACACGATGCAGTATTAAAAAAGTAATACTCAATCACTGTTGACACTCTTCTAAATAATTTAGTTTTCAAATGTTTTCTCACAACCCAGTCATCAAAAATCCGACATTTCTCTTGAAATATTAATTTGCTAATACTGGTAAATATATTGTCTATTATTATATGTGGTTTAATACCATAACATATATTTATAATATTTTGTTCACATAAGATTATATGAGTAATAATGTCTATAAGATAGAGGGAAATAATTGCCTTAAGGGTCAAGGCAATAACTAAGATCTTAATTGACATCTGAGTATCAGCGCTGAATGATTCTGATAAGGCAGATAACTTTCTGTTGTGGACAAGTGTTCATAATTCTTATGATTATTTATTTAGTTGACTGAGGTTTAAAATGAACCATTTGGTGAATTTGTGTGTGAGGCACTATGCTTTACAATAAATTCATGACTTTAAATATTTAATTTAACAAAAGAAAGGTAAGGTATGACAAAAATGTTTTGAATGTTATAATTGATGTATAAATTGTATGCATGTTTACATTCATAACAAGATACAAATATTGATAATGAATATTAACATGTTTGAAGTAAGAAGATAATTATAATAAAAACAAAATCATTATTAAATTGTCTTGCTTTCCTTTGAGTATAAAAACTAATAAAACTTCAAAATTGAAGCTCATTTAATTACTGCTACTTCTTCTACTGTTGTTGATTGTACTGCTTCTATTACTACTTCTGCTATAACATCCAATACAGCCACTACTTCTACTTAGACAATTAGACTGCTATTAGTACTTTAACTTCGACGTCTTCTATATCAACAGCAACTACTAATGTGTTTATTTTAATTTAAAGCCATTTTCAAAAGCATTTTTTTACTATTTCTACTTCTTCTACTACTGCTACCAATACTGCTTCTGCTACTTCTACTACTACGACCGCCACCACCACCAAAAGTACTACTACAACTACTACTTATACTATTACTTCTACTAATACTACTGCTGCTGCTACTGCTACTGATTCACAAAAATAAACGTTTTTAATTTCAAAAGATGACCCAAAGAGTTTAAAAAACTTAATGATCGAGCAATGGACATCGTGACTTTGTATTTTTTTTTATTAGTATTTCTTTCATCGTTACGAAATCGTTTGAACGCTGGTTTTCAAATTTAATATAGATCTACGTTATCAGCCAATCAAATGTATTTGTATAAAGTTCCGTTAAACACATATTCACAGAGGAGATGGATCAAAGAGGAATTATAGATGTATTTACGCTATTTCTAAGAAAACAAATATGGATAATCTATATTCATTTATCTAACACAATACAGTTGACGGCGTTGACGCATTTACTGCGAATAATACAAATAATACAATGTGAACTACATGTTTACGAAAAATTGAAAACGCTTTTGAGTTTGTAAAATATATATATATATATCAGGTGTTTGCTAGAAGTGGGTCACGGCCGTACGCTCACGAGCTTCTCAACCAGGCAGTGTTTCCCAGTGAACATATTAATATAAAATAAGAATTTTTTTATAATATATGGAACAAGCATTCGTTTTGACAATCTACTTAATTATCCGTAAATTTGGAACTAGATTATAGTTCATCGTATACAAATAACATAAAAATAGTATGAACAGTTGATATAGAANAATAAAAAAAAAAAAAAAAAAAAAAAAAAAAAAAAAAAAACACAAGAAATCGGCCCTGCAAATTTCGAAATTGTCGCTTTCTGCTGAACATAATACTTAACTTAATTAATTTTTGTCACTAATAAGCCTCTTTTCCAGTATATTGAGGTACACTAACTTGTTATCCTTCATGGACACAATTCCATCAACAATGATCATGTAACTTAAAATTTCATGCGTTCAACAAAATAAAGGCAAATTGATTTATTAAAGATCAAATATTTGCTGAGTAAAAGATACTTGTCAGTTCCAGGGAGGCACCCTATCTAATCTTTACACAATCTTGGCGTTTGGGCATGTGAAACAATTGTTTGCTAAATATCTAACAAAATATTATTGTTTCCTTGCAATATCTTAACTAAATAATAAAAAATATATAGTTGATATAATGTTTTACATACAGATACATGTAAATAAGTAAAATTATATCCGAAATATTTTATCAATGCAAAAACATGGATTTGACTGAATTGATAGGAATGGCTGAAACAAGAGACAAGAAGGATATATATGTTATTGCATGTTTTGTATGCGCTTCAATTCCTTACCATGATATAGTTTCTGGAGTTGAATTCTTTACTATATAAAATACTACAACAGTTTGATGTGTGATGTGTGGATGCAGAAGAACGTATCCCCGAAGATATCTTCAATGTTTTCAGTCTTGAGAGGATGAAATATCCTTTCAGTTATAAATTAATTTAAATGGCAAGAGTCACCTGTGATATCTTCATGTATGCAATCTCTCTGCCGAAATGAAAGTATGAAGGACATAACAAAATCATACGTTTCACTCAATTTTTAGCACTACAGTAGCAGAAATGCGTGCAATATTTTATCATTTATATTTTGTATTAAATAAAATCCATTTATACCCAATATACCAGTAGTCTCAAATTTATTTGATTATTGTTTTTCTCACATACAATTATATATAACACTAATCGTCTCCGTGGTCTAATGGTTAGTAAGGAATAACGTCCTAATACCAGACATGATGGACTGTGCTCATCGGATATTTTAGAAGCTATACGTTAAACGCATTATATGTGTACTTAAATAAAATAACACTCATTAATTTAGTTATAACAACGACATTTAACAAGTTATACGGGATGAATGTATGACACCATAATAAAATAACACTTATTAATTTGGCAAGCAATACACATTTTGTCTAGTGATCGAAATCTTAAATAATTCGAGAAATAAACACATACATCTCGTTATTGAAACTTAAAATATACATGGTTGATAAAAGCAAGCATATGCATAACCTTTAGTTTTCCCAGAAATTGACCTCATGTTATTGTTACTAAACATAACTACGTGTACTAAATAACTCGAAAAGTACATGTAATATGACACGTCTGTGGAATATTTACATAACAAAATCTTAGTCTCAATACTACCGTGTCAAATAATATGGTTATTTGATAAGGTTAGGAAATGTTTTTAATGCAGCGCATACCAATAACGTGTAATTTGAATTTATAGCACACCATTTAGAAAGAGATTCTCCTCAACCGACTTGCAACCCTCCTGTATTGATTGCAATATACTGTTAAAGTCAAATTTATTTAGAATCTGTCATCGCCAGGCAAGGTTTTTGTTGCATTGTATCTAACTCGAGAGTGAATAGACAAGTCTCGTAAAGACTGGTCATCGGGAAGGTCAAGGTATCCCAAAACACTCATGCTATTCTTACAAGACTTAAATATGTATTGCGTCTCATTAAAGTTGATTCTAGACCTCCATTTTATTGACGTTAAAGTAGAATTTCTCCGCTGCGTGCAGAAGTTACAACCGTCTGAGGTGGACTGAGTTTGGCTTTTGACAAAACTTTCAATTTTGTCATCAAATTTAAGTCCTGCAAATGCATACAAATCTTTAGCAGCTTCAACCGGATGTTCTGCAATGTCTTCATACTGCACTAGCTTAATTATCGATGGATCAAATGTCATCAAGAATTTGGTATCAGATAGATCCTTATGCAGTCTAGAACATATGTCCAATTGTAGATTTTCCGCGTCGAAGTCTATCTTTGATTCCCCAACTACTTGCATGGAATTGATTATCGCCCTTGGGTCTCGCACAAGATGGATAATCTTCATGTTGGGAAAGAATGGTAAAAGCGTGATTGCCTGCTGAATAGACAGACGGATAATCTTGAGGACAATAGTTTTCGATGCCAAACATTGCTGGCGAGCTTTACGAAGACACAGTTTAAACACAGGGGATGTGTTGCCAGCATACCTAAATAGAGCATGTCTTGTATAACTAGTACGTGATCTTCTATGCCTTACACAACTTAAAAATGCCCTCATAATGCTCGTGAAAGCCCAGTGGAAGTCATCCGTTAGCGATGCTAAACTCAATTTTTCAAGATCACATGTCAGCCAGTATTTTAATTCCTCCATAAACATAGACTCTTTTGCACTGACAGGGATATTTCTGAAATAAAATCAGTATAGATATATAATCTATAAGTCTTCTTCTCTCTCATGTTTAATCGAATGACAATGCACGAGTAATCGGATGCGTTTGTAACGTTGTTCTTAAAACACAATAGACGCGAGTTCATTCCAGTTTTCATTAAGATTAATTTAGACTTATTTTATTCGAACACAATGTTTTCCAATTATCGTGAAAAACAAGATAACAGCGACGGCCAAACGGACCCGCTGCAACAAGACAGTTTCTCCTTTTTGTTAATTGGTCTCTCGTGTACTGACTTACTGATCTTAATCAAAAGTTACTGTTTATATACCCATTTAACACTAGACGCTAGTATGTAATATAAGGCAAGATGCGTAACTTAAACAGGAAACGTTCAGTTATTTAACTTAGAACTGTATATTTATAAATGACATATAGTCATGGAGCTTATCTTTTCAATGTAACTAGCAGGAAAATTGTCTGGCTTAATAAATTAATAAATTAACCATAAGGCCACACCATTAAATCGTTGTTTTTATAAGCATACGTACAAATCATGAAATAGTTTTCTTCGTAAATAAATGATTTTCTCATAATTAATGTTTACAAGATCAGGTTATTACGTCGCACGTTATTACAAGAAGGTCATTTTACTCAAATGGTGTTAGTGACTGGTCAAGAAAAGAATACATGCAACAAGCAAATGAAAACGCTGTAATGTCTTCTGTTAGTAGTATACAATTCCAAATATTTTAAAGCCTACACGTGGAAAACAAGTTAACATATGTGACAAAATACATTTTCCTTTGCTTGAATCATTTTACAGTTTGATGATGAATCATTCGCAAACAAAAACGCATACGTTTGATTTATTTAGGTTATATTTGAAATGGTGGATACGAAACACAAACTTCAGCAAATGATATCTCTTGCTACACAATGAAGTGGATATAAATGGTTTACCTTGTACCAGCCACGTATTTCAACGTCACACTATCATATGTGTTCTTTTCAGCGTCCGCAAATGCTTGTGCTATATTATGCAGCGGCTCAAAGACATAAAAAGAACGCTCGCTTTCCCGTAGAAATGAAGCCGTCAATGTGGAACCGGTGCGCATATACGCTATTATCAGGATAGTTGATCTGTGGCTCAGTATACTGCGGTGGACACGAACACCGTTCGTCGGTGTGTTTGTCGGCATTCTGTTGTAAAAAGTTCCCGTGTCATTAAGTGAATTGATCTCTGAAAGAACAATATAGATCTTTTAATATATTTCTACATATTTTAAACAGGAAATATGTGGTTTTATCTTCAATGCACATTCAGTAGAAACTGGATGTAGTTATGTTCTGAATAAAACAATAAACGAATTTAATACTAAGGACCATAATAGTGTCTCATTCAAAAAGCAAATATTTGTCATTGTTATTGACAAAAAATGTAATCCCAAAATCAAAGTGGCGTTTTTCCGTGTGTCTGCTTCCCAAAAAAAATCCGAATATTATCTAGACTGATAGAATGTTAATATGAGTGCAATATGATGAGTCTGATTGTTTAATTACATCAGTGTAATTTACCTAGATAAACTAATGATACATTAATGTATAGATGCATTTTACACAAATACAGGTACATATTAAGGACAGTTATTGTTTATAGCAAATGGGTAACGGCACAGTTAACACAGAACTAGGAAAATACTTGTTCGTCGAAATAAATATAATGACAGTGTCATTCATTAGAAATGTGGCGAAAGCTGTATGGAATACAGTGACAACACAAGTGCTTAGTTGCAGCATTGACATTTTATGATACACACAAACAACGTGTAAACACCAGTTAATAGATTGGTTTTCTTACCTGTGAGTAGTGCTTTAGGTCTCGTAGTGACGTACGGATAAGCCGTGTAGCATACTCCCCATACAACCAGAATAAATGTCAGCAGCGGAGAAAATATCCATAATACAGTCTTCTGGTACATATTATTGTAATAAATATGGATTCTGAAACAAACAGCGTCCAATGAAACGCGATAATTGCATGAGTGGTCATACACAAACTGAATCACGTGTACATTTGTTTAGAGATTTAATGTCGAACAGGGACCATATCTCCATAAACATTTAGTATGTGCCAATATTTAATGATAGTACATATGTCTACCAAAAGTGATTGTAATTCATCAAGTCATTCTTTTATTCATAATTCATAAAAGATAACAGCCGATACATTGTTAAATCGACAGACCAACACAATCGCTCTTATTTATCCCTTGCTCTAGATATCATTTGTTGAAATATAACAACTTAGTTTCCTTTTTCCAATTATAATTTAGTTCACTCACACATCAACAAGGACTATGCGTTTAACATTACATGTAGTTTCGAATAAAAGCCATACATTGCATATAGCGCTGAACAATGTATTTACGTAGCACAACATTCAATAAATGAAATCAGTATATGCTTCATTTAGTAGTCACACCTATGACACATAGTATGATTCCAAACAGAAAACGTCACACCATCATAGGTTTTAAAACAAACCTGTATCTACGCCAATCATATCCCAATATCGATTAAATGACTGAGTGCAATATATGATCGCGCGCAACATGGAAGCAAAGTATGTGTACGCTACTGATATCAACTGATATTGTCAATACATATTCAATTATCAACATAAAAATCGCTGATTATTAACACCGTTGTGTTAGTAGATGTTTGTTTACGAATTCGCTAAAATTACAGGTAAAACTCTTCCGTGATGTGACAAATTATAAATATTTTCGGCTTCTTGTTCAACTAAGAAGATATAGATACACTGTAACTGCGTTAAATAGCGGTCTGTTATATGGCGATTTTAAACTTAAACAGATTATACTGATGGCGTATGTTTAACATTCTTCGCAGTATGCTAAACCAAATAACATACATGAAAATAGAACATAAGATATTAATTACTAATACCAATGATACAAATATACATTTACACACACACCGTTTAGTTAGTAGTGAACAATTCAAATAGATATAGCGTCTATAGCAATATTGAAACAAACAGGTATAGCACAAAGTATGCGTTAAAATACGGAGAGTCTACAATAGTTATAATCTCACACATTTGTAACAGCAACAATTGATCGATTTAGTTATCTTCGTGCAATATGATATGAGTCCAAATATAAGGCGTTCGAATTAATTTTTTTTACACCAGTGTCATTTACATAGATAAATTAATTTTAGAGAGCAACATCAACAACATTTATTCAGCACTACAGCTTAAAAAAGCTCATAACCTACATTGTATATAATGGTAGAAGATAGAAGTTGGACACTAGTGTAATGAACTGGTTAACATGGCAAGTTATGAAGGGAATAAATAACTGCATCTAATATTGCAACTGCACATCTAATATTTACTAATTCACTAACAAGACATACGATTTTGAAGAATTTGCTGTAGGGTGAACATATTGATACCGATTTTTAAAAAACGGGATTATTTACTAGGAATATTTAAAATAAATGATTTTAAATCAAATATTTACGTAGAACTTAATTTGAGATTGTATATATTCGGTGAGTATGGTTAATTTTACAACCATATACAGTTAACATCACTATAACTCATTAATTACTCGTTCAGTATAGAAATAACGAATCGAGATGCCGTCTTAAGTTTTTTGCTTCGAAACAATGTATGTATGTAGCACAACATTCAATAAATGAAAAAATATATGCATCATTGAGTAGTTCCACCACAAATAAATATTATAATGTCAAACCGACATCTTGCCTTTGTGTCACTTATTTGTCAGTGACGCTTCACCTTTTCATTTCAATACAAAATGTCACGATATTTGTATTGGACATGCAATGAACAGCTTGGAATTGTCAGGTAAAACTGAGCAAGTGATTTCCATGAATCGTCATTTGACAGTTGAGTCTTCACATGTGTTCAAATGTGATTTGATCAAACAGCCATTATAGACAAAAGAAGTCAAATCTTTGGAACACAAGCGTATATTGAAGTCGTCTTTTACATTGTATTATTTAAAACTTGAAAAATGTTAATAATGTTAATAGTGATTTCATCAAACAGCCATTAAAGACAAAAAACAAAATCCAATATCTTTGGAACACAAGCGTATATTGAAGTCGTCTTTTACATTGTATTATTTAAAACTTGCAAAATGCTAAAAATGTTCATAGAGCCCTTGTCTATGTATAAGTTAAATATGCCCATTTCCATTTGAAACACACGTTTTCTTACCTGTCCGCACCAAGTCCTCCACGACACTCTATGCACAACATCATAGGTATAAAAACAAATCCGTATCTACGCTAAACAGTTCCCTATATCGATTAAATGAATGAGTGCAATATATGATCGCGCGCAACATTGAAGCAAAGTATGTGTAAGCTACTGATATTTGCTGATATTGTCAATGCATATTCAGTTATTAATATTAACTCAAACATCGCTGATTGTTAACACCGTTGTATTAGTAGACGTTTTTTTTACAAATTCGCAAAAATCACAGGTAACACTGCTCCGTGATGTGACATAATTTTAAATATTTATCGGCTACATGTTCAAGTAAGAAGATATAGATACACTCCGATTTATAGCGGTCTGCTATATGGCGATGTTCAATATATTGTGAATCGGCATTGGCTCCCCCAAAACCGATGAGCATGATTATGAGGTAACATGTTTTATCGTGAGAATTTGCTAACTTAAACAAAAACTGATTCTATTGATGACAAATGTTTTACCTCAGCATTTATCATCAAAAAAAATGCTAAACAAAATCACATGCATACAAATATAACATACGATATGAATAGTTTTTACCAATAAAACAAATATACATGAACACACTTCGTTTATTTAGAATTAAACAATTCAGATAGGTTTAGCGTCTATGTCAATATGGGAACATTCAGGAATAAATAAATTTAATGTTTACAATAGGGAGAGTCTACACGTGCTACAATGAAATTGTTGACCAAATAAAACAAACATTTTGGTTAACGAATATAATTGTAGAGCCAAAGTCTGCAGACAGTAATGGATTTAGCAACGGTTTGACGCTCGTAGAAAAGCAACAGTCGAAAACAACAATGCCCTACGTTATTGATTAATGAAAACAACGCTAAGATTAGTTGTAATCAAATTATTCGGAATTGTGTTAGGTTACCAACAACCTAACTATGCTTATTTTAGATCCATATTTAACCAAGGATGTACGGATATACCTTGTGTAGGGGCCTTAGGTCGAAATTTGCGACGAGTTCTTAACAAAACAAGACAGTTTATTTATGAAACATTTGTTTTATTTTTGGGAAAATTCGACCATTTGTTTTCAAAGACCTGTCCTGTATGAAAATAAGATAACGTTCGATATTGTTTGTTTTGTCAGATTTTATCCAAGAAGGACGTGTTTACAAACCAATCTCGTAGAGCCATTTCCGCGAAGGACACTGATAGCTTTCCTGACAAGTCTTTCATGTTTGTTGTTTTTTCAGAAGCCGTCATCACCTAATTGCAACATAATGGCAATGTTCATCGGGGTCATGGCAGCCTTCTGGCTCGCGATTACCGTCATAATCGTCAAAAACTAATATTAACATGTATGCCATACCATACCTTCTGCATCGTTATGGGATGAAACTTAAAAATATCCTAATAAAATGCTAAAACTAAGACATGATTAAAATTCAGCATCAAGGCACACACGTTTTTTGTCTAAAGATTGTTGTCACTCAATTTCGCATGGAAGCATAAAAAATGATAGTTTTAAATCAAAAGTGTAGTTTCTAAGGCGTTTTATTGTCCCTTCGTAAGAGACTGGTCGTTCGTTTAATGGAATGTACAGTTTGTGTGGGATTTTTGTATTTTAACATTCTCTTAAGTCGGTTCTATATAACTTACTATGCATTATTTGGGTGAATGGTTTCATTTTATACAGTATACAGCTTCGATATTTATGTCTGTATTTGCTCACGGATCACATGACGTGTATGATGGACACAAGAAAAACTTGAATATATTACTTTTACGATAATTTATGTCTCGCTTTCACCGCCTATACCTACTTCACCGCAATAATAAGCGCACATTTATAACGCATGTTCTAGATATTTGCCTTAAACGATATTTGTACGGTTCACGAGAACATGAGAAGATTCTTTACTTCGATACCGTTTTTATTTTACTAAGAAATTCCAATAGATTCGTATTATATGTCATCTTTATATGAATCCAGAGTGTTTCTATAGGGAGCGAGATTAATAAGGTTGGAAATATTATTGTATCAAAGTAATACAAATTGTAACCTATTGTCCTTTAGAGTTTCGGTACACTTGCACATTTGTCGGTCATGGATTGGTATGATCTTTAACTTGACGACAATCTGTTCTGTCAAGTTAAGTTTTATAATCGAGCTTTGTTGTTTATTCGCTTAAATAATTCGTTCGTTTTTCAGGATTGATCAAAACTCTTCCTATTCTTAAACTACTAATGATTGTCTGTCTCACAAAACAAAATGTATAGAAAAAAATATATAAGTAAATAAAGTCAAAAACTATATATTAAAGAAAAAATTTGGATGATTTTTTTTTGCATTTTGATGCATATCAAGTCATGCATGTTTATATGTTTAGTTATTATTGTACTATTTTATTTGTCAAGTGAAGTAGGTTAGTTTAATATGTATTTTATAATTATCATCTTATGTTAAACAAAGAAGAAAAGAAATGCATTGACATGTTTTCTTTTTCATTTGTTCCTGTCACAATTACCTATTTATTGATTTAAGAATTGGCATTTCAGCACATACAAAACATAAACTATCAATATATATTTATATATAAGATAAAAATCACTACAAACAATGAAAAACCGGAAATGCTGTTTCTTTCAATTTTACATCACTCATTAAATCGATACAATTATAAAGGTTTTTGACCCTAAATGATTGAACAAGTTGGGTGTGCATGTTGTTTTTTTATACAGTAGTAGATAACACATTAGTCACATATTACTTTATCAAGTAAAAGTTGCAGCGACTTTCTTGCGAGATCTTAATCAGCCGAGGAATACATTAAACTAGGGTGGGCTTCAAGGGGACTCACATCCATGTCATGTGCAATTTAAAACGACGCCGTTACGATAATGATCACATGTATCGCTTTTTTTTGTCGTTAGGGCGGTTTATTTGTCGTTCTTGAGTATCTAAAAAAAGCTTTTGCTATTTTAAAAGGTACTCTTAAAAAGAAAGGAAGACGCTTATAGATATTTACCTCAAAGGATCAACAGTCAAGGTCAAAGGGACTTGTATTTTGAAATGCATTATCCTACCGTTAATATCAAATGAAAGCTTATACCTACACTAATGTAAGTGTTATGGCTACATGTAGTAGTATTCACAAATCTGTCTTGAACAGCTATTTGTTTCATTTGGAATCGCCAATATAAGAGATTAGCAATTCCTTAAATTACTCATTGGCTCAATATTAATCAGAACAACATAATTGCAACCTTATGGGTTACGATATATATATTTATAAACCATGTGCAATATAACATGGCACAAACGCTTTGAAACATACATGTATGATACAAGCTTTTAGATTCTTTATAAGTTAATATTTTCTTAGATAGAAAACAAACGGATACCAAATGTTTAGATGAGCACAATTTGCACGCATCTTTCATATACATGTAGTTTGGTAATGTTTAGCATAATGCACTAGGTTTCTCTTAGAACATGCTGGTTTAATATAACATAATATTGTAGAATGTTTGATAATAAACTATTGTGCGTGCTGCATAATGTGTAAACACATATAACACTTACTGAACCTGTTATCTCGACTTCATATTGACAGAATTGTTCTGATGGAAACGATGTTTCATGTTAATGGAAACCGCTCTTCAGTTGCTTAATTATTTTATTGATCGAACGTAATACCAGTATGTTTGCAGTTAGTATCAACAAGAGGATTATTAATAACATGCGACGGATATTTTATAGACTAACGCAACTTGCTCAGCATTCCTAAATAGACATTGAGCTTACCATCGATACTACTTTCCCGCGGGTGTTGATGACATTCAAGTGTAGTTCTAGTTTATTCTCTGGAAGTGGCAATTTTAATAATAAATATTAAAAACAATATTGAACTCCAATTTAATCCTGTTTGCATGTATTGCCCGTTTTTGTTTTTGCTAAGCTTCAAACAAATTGACTGAAAAATTACTACTGATATGCCTTATATTATATAACATTAAAATAGGGCATTTCATCCAAGATGTAACATACACGATGCAGTATAATTAATAAAGTTATACTCAATCACTGTTGACACTCTTCTAAATAATTTAGTTTTCAAATGTTTTCTCACAACCCAGTCATCGAAAATCCGACATTTCTCTTGAAATATTAATTTGCTAATACTGGTAAATATATTGTCTATTATTATATGTGGTTTAATACCATAACATATATTTATAATGTTTTTTTCACATAAGGTTATATGAGTAATAATGTCTAAAAGATAGAGGGAAAAATTGCCTTAAGGGTCAAGGCAATAACTAAGATCTTAATTGACATCTGAGTATCAGTGCTGAATGATTCTGATAAGGCAGATAACTTTCTGTTGTTGACAAGTGTTCATAATTCTTATGATTATTTATTTAGTTGACTGAGGTTTAAAATGAACCATTTGTTGAATTTGTGTGTGATGCACTATGCTTTACAATAAATTCATGACTTTAAATATTTTATTTAAAAAAAAAGGTAGGGTATGACAAAAATGTTTTGAATGTTATAATTGAATTATAAATTGTATGCATGTTTACATGCATAACAAGATACACATATCGATAATGAATATTAACATGTTTGAAGTAAGGAGATAATTATAATAAAAAATAACAATCATTATTAAATTGTCTTGTTTTCCTTTGAGTATACAAATTAATAAAACTTCAAAAGGGAAGCTCATTTAATTACTGCTACTTCTTCTACTGTTGTTAATTTTACTGCTACTATAACAACTACTGCTGTACCATCCACTACAGCCACTTCTTCTACTAAGACACTTAGACTGCTATTAGTACTCTAACTTCGACGCTTCTATATCAACAGCAACCACTAATGTGTTTATTTTAATTTAAAGCCATTTTCAATAGCATTTTTTTACTATTTCTACTTCTTCTATTACTGCTACCAATACTGCTTCTGCTACTACTACTACTACTACGACCGCCACCACCACCAAAAGTACTACTACAACTACTACTAATATTATTACTTCTACTTATAATACTGCTGTTGCTACTGCTACTACTACGACCGCCATAACCACCAAAAGTACTACTACAACTACTACTAATACTTTTACTTCTGCTAATACTGCTGCTGCTGCTGCTACTGCTACTGCTTCACAAAAAAAAACGTTTTTCATTTCAAAAGATGACCCAAAGAGTTTAAAAAAACAACTAAATGATCGAGCAATGGACATCGTGACTTTGTATTGTTTTTGTTATTATTATTTCTTTCATCGTTATGAAATCGTTTGATCGCTGGTTTTCAAATTTAATATAGATCTACGTTATCAGCCAATCAAATGTACTTGTATAAAGTTCCGTAAAACACATATTCACAGAGGAGATTAATCAAAGAGGAATTATAGATTTATTTACGCTATTTCTAAGAAAACAAATATTGATAATCGATATTCATTTATCTAACACAATACAGTTGACGGCGTTGACGCATTTACTGCGAATAATACAATTATTACAATGTGAACTACATGTATACGGAAAATTGAAAACGCTCTTGAGTTTGTAAAATATAAATATATATCAGGTGTTTGCTAGAAGTGGGTCACGGCCGTACGCTCACGAGCTTCTCAACCAGACAGTGTTTCTCAGTGTACATATTAATATAAAATAAGAAATTTTTAATATATTGGAACAAGCATTCGTTTTTACAATCTACTCAATTATCCGTAAATTTGGAACTAGATTATAGTTCATCGGATACAAATAACATAAAAATAGTATGAACATTTGATATAGAAATATATACACACTGTGTAATTAAAAGAAACAACAACAAAAAAACAAGAAATCGGCCCTGCAAATTTCGAAATTGTCGCTTTCTGCTGAACATATTACTTAACTTAATAATTTTTTGTCACTAATAAGCCTCTTTTCCAGTATATTGAGGTACCCTAACTTGTTATCCTTTTATTTAAATAAAATAACACTCATTAATTTGGTTATAACAACGACATTTCACAAGTTATACGGGATGACCCGACATGTGGAGAAAAGCACGAGTTTCACCATTATTTAAGAAAGGAAATAAACACTTGTGTTCAAACTACAGACCAGTTAGTTTGACTGTGATATTATGTAAACTTCTAGAAACCTTTGTTAGAGACACTTTCATGAAACATATGGAAGATAATAACTTGTTTACCAGTCATCAGCATGGTTTTAGACAAAAACACTCTTGTGTTACTCAACTTCTCGAGGTTGTAGAGCAATGGTCACACATTTTAGAGCATTGCGGCAGTCTTGATTGTATCTACTTAGATTTTGCCTAAGCGTTGGACACAGTCCCATATGAACGACTTTTAGGTAAATTACATTCTTATGGAATCCGAGGAAAAGTACATGGTTGGATTAGATCATTTTTATTGAACAGGCACCATCAAGTTCGTGTCGGGGCGTCAGAATCTCTTTGGGTACCCGTGAAAAGTGGTATACCACAGGGGAGCGTCTTAGGATCTACATTGTTTCTTGTTTACATAAACGACTTGCCGGATATTGTTGAAAACACAGTGAAACTTTTTGCCGACGACACAAAAATGTATAGAGCAATTTCTGGGCAATCCGATATCGACAGCCTCCAGAGGGATATAGACAGTTTAC
>VMBQ01007150.1:0-40104 GCA_007657795.1 Dreissena rostriformis | reverse complement strand
TTATTTATTATTATTGTTATTATTACTATTAATTATATCATTATTATTATTATTATTATTTTATTATTATAGTCATGTTGCTTTTGTAATTATTTTAAGGCTGACTGCAGTATGCTAGACATTGTTGAGTTATATTTACATATACTGTGTTTTTGAAGACCACATTGTAAAAAAGAAATGTTATTTTCTTAATGTGATATCTTCGTGAAATAAAGTTATTATTATTATTATTATTAATCCATTCTTTTCATATCGTAACGTCATTACGTTTTACTTCGTAGCTGTCATCTGTAAACGGTTGCGTAACCACACGTTCACACTACTATATAGTCCGCGGAAGAATGCAATAATCATTTTCGCAGTTGTGTCGATACTTTTCCCTAAAATAAAAGGCCATGCAGTTTTCCCAAGTCAACAAAAAGGCAAGTAATTCGATAAAAAAAAATTCTAACCAACAATTAAACATACGAAACCACTTTCCCGGTGTGGTTGCCTCCATCTTTAAAAAAGTGCCCTCCCATAATGCTCCGCGCATAAGCAAACATATTTTTTTTTAGAAGCGACACAAAGACTGGAGTCAAAACTACGGAATCCTGATAGTGCCATCTATGATGTTGCCTTTCTTCCATCAAGGGCGACACACGACACACGAAGCGATACACGATAGTTTGCGCGACACGCGAAGCGACGCACTATATTGTGCGCGATACACGAAGCGACGCGCGATAATGTACCGCGAATAATCACCCTTGTGTAGGTAGCCCGAAAGGCGATATATCGTGGTAACTATCGCGGGTCGCTTCGTGTATCGCGCAAACTATCGTGCGTCGCTTCGCGTGTCGCGCAAAATATTGAGTGTCGCTTTGAGTATCGCGCAAAATATCGTGTCTCGCGTTCAAAGGGCGACGCACGAAGCACGAAGCCACACATAAATATTTTGCGCGACACACGAAGCGAAACACGTCGCCCACATTATCTGAATCTCGTGTATCGCGGTCTAAGTTCAGACCGCGACACACGACATACGAAGCGATTCTCGATATTTTGCGCGATACACGAGGCGACACGCGATATTTGTACTGTTTAAAAATCATTGTAATAATATCGCCTGTCGACACTCGCGTTTTTTTAACGGTGTTACAGTAATTTGTAACCATTTATTATCAATATGGCTGCCCTCGACACACTTATAAAAGATTATTATAGCATTAGTAAACCGAGTACACATTTACTAATTTTCATAATAATGTTGATATATATTGACAAGGATATATGTTAAAACTATTCAGAAATTCGAACAATGGAGTAAAATTTATATCAAATTTAAGATAAATATATCATTATAATCTGTATCACATACAATAGGACTGCAGATTTGTAGATCACGTTGAACTGCAAGTAAGACATCAATATGAAACCAGAAGATTTATTTTCAGTACATGTGTAATCATCATGTATAGGTTATCCAGGACTCGTTGTAAGGGTATCCCGACGTTACCCTTGTCTAAATCAGCATGGACTTGAATGCACCCTTTTAAAGGAAGCATAATTATTCCTTTGGGGGTTTTGTGGACTCGTGGTTATGTTATAATTTGTTTTTGTTCTTGTCTCTACGTAGTACTTATAGTTTAAGTTTTAAATTTTATTGTGTCAATAATTGTATTATAGCTATATACATAGGGTAGTTTTATAGTGTCTTGTTGATCTTTCTAATCTAGGGTTACTGTGCATGTTTTTTACGTAGTACTTATAGTATAAGTATAATAGAGTACTTTTATAGTATAATTGAGTAGCTTTGATCGATTTCTTTTGAAACTGTGTTGCAAAATGTATTCGTATCTGCGATACGTCAAATGTTCTTATGTAAAGCGCCTTTGAACGTGCACTCTTGTATGAAAAGGGCGCTATATAAATCCGGTATAATAATAATAGAAATAATTATCCAGATAATTGAAGAGCATTATTAATGTCATGTCTATTGATACATAGACAGTGTTTTTGTTGCTCGTAATATTTTACCTTTTTAATACGTTTTATAATGCTTTATCAAATATATTTTAGGAATTAATAAAACTGCATACAGTGCAAACAACAATGTTGTATTATTTTAAATTGGCTAACGAACACGCTTTTGAAGGGCGCAAAACGTTTGTTTCATATTGCTTAACAGGATTCCAGATATAATATAAATGACTATTATATAATTATATTCAGATAAAGTTCACACTGTTACTTTTGTGCATGTCTAATATGATTTTAACAAAAAGCACGTAATGCACGTTGAACCGTAGAATCGGACAACTAATAATTTTAGTTTTTAAACTCTTTCTTTGTTCAATAATGTACGCGGCTGTTCTTGATAACTTCTTGTTATTGTAATGTGTCGTGCTAATTAAGATATGGTAATTGTATGTGTGTGTTTATGTGTGTGCATGCATGTGTGTGTATGTGTGCCTGCGTGAAAGTGNTTGGAAAACATGTCAGATATTTGTGTATGCAATCAAATCAGATTAAACATATTAACTTTCAAAAAGTGCTTTTGTTAAATCATACTAGTTTGCACATTTCACATATTAGAAGATATATCTAAATCATATTCATATTCTTTAAATTCATGGCTATCCGATCGGCCGTGTTAGTATTTCTGTCGATTTTTTTTCCAAAACGTTCTGAAGGATAATGATTAACTTTACACTTATAATAATAGCTGCTGATACTGATACTGATGATGGATATGATGCTTTTGCTTATGATGGTGGTGGTGGTTACGGTGACAATGATGGTGATAAAATAAAAAAAAACAATTCTTACATGTTTATTCCTCTACTTTTTCGTACTTTCATAATAGCGCATGTTAACTGATTCCTTTTTACTATAAACTGATATGCCACTGACTTTTACTGTCTGTACCGAAGTATAGATTGATAACTATATTGTAACGAAATTATGAAGTCGGGAACAATTCAAATTTTCATGAATCTTCATGCAGCATTTCAATCTGTTCGATTAGTTGCGTGTGGAAATAAGCTTTAGGAGAGAATAATACATTTTCGAACAACCACAGGCTATTAAACACCGTTAAGTATGTATGCCCATTATATGCATCTTTTGACGATTGCAAAAGCTGAACATTATAAAGCGTTACAAACGCGAAACGATTGATTAATTCGGAGAGTTATGTTGCTATCGTTATATTTTGTGACATAACGAAGATTGCTAGACTTTTAATCCAAGGTTCAGTGGTTCGAGTCTCGGTGTGGATTACTTTTTTTCTTTCTTTAATTTTTCTTCTTGTTTTATACTGAAGCTTTTTATTTCTGATGTTTACATTGATCAATATAAAGCATTAAATAACAAACTTCAAAACATGCCAAAATCTNCGACTTTACGTCTTCTTCAGGGGTGTAAACAGATATCAGTTCAAGATTCATTAGTGCGAAAACACAATCAAACCATTGTCTTGTTAACAACAACAACAACATTTAATAACTATTTTTGCGCGTACGTTAAATGCTTATAAGTTCTTCTCTTAGTCTACCTGTATCGTATATATATATATATATACATATTAGCATGATAATGCAAAAATGCATTATACATTCCATAGTTGTTTGAAGGCCTCATTGAAATTAAGATTGCTATTGTTAAACTGCATGACTTTGTATCAACGTGTTGTCTTAATGAGTTATCTTCTGTAAATTAAGAGATTATTATATTATAATGCCCTAGGGAACTCATTGTTAAACACAAAATCGTTATTCCAAGCGATTTTCATATCCTCAAATATACGTGTATATAAAATATGTATGTAATATTAAATATTTATTTATGGCCAGATGGCCTGTTCAAATATCGCTGTAGTAATATCGCCTGTCGACTCTCGCGTTTTTAAACGGTGTTACAGTAATTATAAACCATTTATGATCAGTATGGCTAGATGACGTAAAAATATCCCATTTTTGTCTCCACTGATTTTTTTGAAAACGCGAGAGTCGACAGGCGATATTAGTACAGCGATATTTGAACAGTACAAATATCTCGTGTCGCTTCGTGAATCGCGCAAAGTATCGAGTATCGCTTCTTGTTTCGTGGTACGCGGTCTGAAATGAGAGAGCGATACACGAGATTCGTATAATATGGGCGATATATAAATAAAAAATATCGTGTATCGTTTCGTGTGTCGCGCAAAATATCGTGTGTCGCCGCTTCGTGTTTCGTTTGTCGCCCTTTGAACGCGAGACACGCTATTTTGCGCGATACTCAAAGCGACACACGATATTTTGCGCGATACACGAAGCGACAAAGGATATTTTGCGCGATACACGAAGCGACACGCGTTATTTACCACGATGTATCGCCGTTTGGGCTACCTACACAAGGAGGATATTTCGTGGTACATTCTCGCGCGTCGCTTTGTGTATCGCGCAAAATATCGTGTATCGCTTCGTGTTTCGTGTGTCGCCCTTGATGAAAGAGGGGCGGGATTGTATGTTGCACTATCTGGATTCCGTAGTATAGTGACATCGCGGTAGATTTTTCATCAAGAAGTCGATGTTAATTTATTCCAGTAGGTCAATATTTTATATACAACTGCTATTGTCATTATACTTAGTAAAAACATTCTCATTTATTCAATACTCGAACAATAATTCATTTAATTACATTTCTAAAAAGATTCGAGTCTAATTATATTCAGTCGCTAATTGCAATCGTAAACATAGTAACTAGTTATTGCTTTTGCACAGATGGATGTAATAACGCCAGTCGCCAAACTCAATTGCACTGGGATACATAACTTACCTTTTTTAAAAATGTTAATATAAGTTTAAATGCGATGTCAACAGTAGCAACTACATTTATAATATTGCTGTTCACATTTTCATCAGTTTTAGGGTATTTTCGAAATCTGTATTTTCCGTTCTATTTCAGCATGTCATTCAGAAAAAATCAGAAGCATTTTGTTAATACTAATGCAGCACTAAACACATTCGGAGATAAATACTTTGTTTTGGATGATGCATGCCTTTGCATTATAAATCTAGAATATTAAGACGTAAGATTAGATGTACCATTTGGACATGACTAAACATTCAAAGCGGGAATGCATCACCTATGTCAGTTCATTTCCAAAAAAATTGTTATTACAATAACAATGTTATTTATTTGTGTGTGTTTGTGAGAGCATTATGAAGTAAAGCCACCTTTTCGTTATACTTAATTTATGACGGAGAAGACGGTGAGCCCATACATTATTCCCGTCATGTATTTATCTAATAAGTTAAAAGGCATGCCTGATGTGGCTTTAGATGTAACAAATATTTTGTTAAGAAGTAAAACTATTCTTTATTGGCAAATGCGTTTAAATGTATGTCTTGAATGATTTACAGTGTCTACTCCGAAAGAACCCAATCATTCTGGTCTAAGACTAATACACGCTAGATTTTTTTTCTTTCCATTGCTTCCAAACGTTTATTTATATTTTTGTTTTTATTTGCTCAATCAAAACTACATGTCGATGTAACTATAACTTAATCTATAACTTACCATATGTATGTGCAGATATCTAACATGACATAACATGCCTAACCATTAACCGGTTATATATTTCTTTGACATGTGTAACATGCGTAATGATGGGCACATTGCCTTTTTCTTTAATAAAGCATCTATCTATCTAAGATTTTTACTGCAACCTCAACATTCGTATATTGAAATGACGTGTAATTGTAATTATTATTTGTAATGAGACGTTTCAACTTAATAACAGTTGGATAAGTGATAAAGGCAGCCATAACGAGATAATTATTTATTTGCACTTTCAACGAAGTTTACCTTAATTCAATATGTTTCTGATGTTGATTTCACCAGTACAAGACTAACTTTTTGTTTGATTAAAACTATAATGGTTGTGTTTAATGATCTCACACGCTACATGTTCAAGTTACGAATGCAATAGCCACCACACAGTGAGCTTTTATTTTAAAAGAAAAGCGGATTATTGAACGTGTTGCCTGGTAGACATACACGTGTAAATTTAACTAATAAAAACAATGAAACAATCGTTTTGCAAGTAATTCAAAGGAAAAGGTACATGGTTACCCCGCTTCAAAAACGGGAAATGATTTATAAAAATGATCTCCAACCATCGGCCCGTCCTTCTGACGCTTTATTTTCTTTTTTTAATAAGGCTGAAAATGAAGATGTGTCTTCCGTTTCCGTTTACAATTTCCCCACGATGATATCTAAATATTGAACATTTTCATTTGATGTTAATGAAATAAGTATCATTATAAACCAAAAAAAAAGAGAATTATAATTGAAATGTATGGTATTGTTGTATGACTTTTCAGGAAAATAAAGCCGAATTTGCATACGCACAAACTACGCATTTTTGTTTAGAAAGTTCATTCACCAATCCAATACGGAAACAGGCAATCAATTCGTATAAATATATAACACTAAGCCTATATAAACTGTAATTTTAACAAATCTAAATACAGCAATAGACTAATTTACGCTTGCACAATCAAGTGGCGGTTTCATTTTCAATAAACGCTATTCCGTTTACGTTCCAGCTAAACTATGACGTCATTTCGAATGAAAAACAGCGCCATTAAGATTCGCGCTATAATGACGTTTTAATTTTACTAAATTTAAAACCCAGTGTGTTCATTGGAGATGGAAAAAAGGTCACTTGTAATATTCAAGCCGAAGGCAGTGTTGACGTGAAAATGTAAGAAGTTGTAATTATATTGCTGCATTAAATCATAATTTTGGGTGAAGAAAAATGCGTTTCAAAAGAGAACCTACACGCCGGGTATGCAGATACTTTGATTACAGAGGACAATGAAAGCTACGCGCGCGAGGCCAGTTCTTCAGCATTTTTGCATTTTTGTTCTGTTCATTTGGTTTACAGACACAGAACATTGTTTGTCCGATTATTGGTATAGCACTTCGTATGGCGAAGAAAGAAATCCGCGGAAAAACGGTGGATTATATAAATTTACATATTTCAACAAATTTAAAAAAACTTGGAAAAAAATCAAGAACGTGCTTGCTATTCGAAATGAACGATAAACATGTCAATTAAAGTTACGGCATGTTACATTTTGGTTTACTTACGTATTTGAGGAAATTCAAATGTTTAAAGAGTCGGATGCCAATATTTAATGGGTACTTCGTTCACTCAATGACAATGGTACTTCGATTCCCGATTACTCTACACTTTTTACCAGATATACCACACTCTTTTTAGTGAATCAGAAATGCAGAATTCGTTGTGGAAAACTGTAAAAAGAAAGCAGGAAATACATAAATGGTATATGTACTCACGTAAATTAAAAACAAATTACCGAAACATCATCTCTTTGGAATATGATTATGATTTTGTATAAATGTGAAAGATAAATGTGAAACTAATTCGATATGTCTGATGAGTACAGTCTTTATGACCATATATTTTCCAGTTTTCGAGTCAACAACCGCCGGATAAACGCAAAGTACACGAGCTTAAACCATTTAATTACGTTCTTTGTGGCGAAATGTTTGATAGAGCGCAATGTACTTTCAATAAAAGCCTTATCTTGATACCACAGTATTACTTTCAAGATATACAATAACACGAATTTTAGGGGAAAAAATCAATGAAAACCTATCTGTAAATGCCATTTGCCTTCTATTGTGAGACAAAACTTCCGATATAGTTTAGTGTCCATGATAGAAGGGAAATCGCTTAATTATCTAGCCACACCTGTGTGACGTACGCAAGCCAGAGTAGGTTACCGACATGTGCCAGTTTGCTTTAAATGAAACTGTGTGACTTCAATTTTCTATCGGAGAGTATCTTAGTTTGATGTTCCATTTACAGAACGCAATGAGATTTTTAAAAACCCGCGTCATGCGAAAATGGGCCGTTTGCAATATGCTGCCAGCGTAGCTTCAGCCCAGCCTACGCATTCGCGCTGTCTTGTCAGGATATGCATAATGAAAGGCTACCTTGCGTGCTCTAATAGCGGGAAGCGTAGCCCTTGACCAGACTGCGCAAGTGCACAGGTTGGGCTTGAGCTACGCTAGCCGCATATGCCAACGCTGGCCGCATATGCCATAAGGCCAATTTTCGCANTCATATCACTTGTTAAACTCCGTCATAAAAATACATAAACATTTACTTAATTTTATGTTTTAATTTTCACAAATTTTTGGAAAGAAAATAGTAACTGTTGAGATTTCTGGGTCGTGGGCGGCGGCATTGGACAAACTGATTTCACGAAAGTTCCCCCAAAACGCACCATATTAATTTTAGTTGTACAATTTTTCGGAACCACGGGAGAGGACAACTCTCTTAAACGAACCCCTTTGTGTTCCCAGTACAGAAACTGGACCGCCCCCCCCCCAAATGTTTGGTAGTTATCTATGCCCCATGGGCAATACATTAAAATGTATGTACTGACGTAACTTAAAAACAAATTACCGAAACATTTTCTTATCCCTTTGGAATATGATTATGATTTTGTATAACATATGAAAGATAAATGTGAAAGTAATTCGATATGTCTGATGAGTACAGTCTTTATGACCATATACTTTTCAGTTTTCGAGTCACCAAACCGCCGGATATACGCATAGTACACGAGCTTAAACTATTTTAAATTACGCTCTTTGTAGCGAAATGGTTGATAAAGCGCAATGTTCTTTTAATAAAAGCCGTATGTAGATAACACAGTATTGCTGTCAAGATATACAATAACACGAATTTTAGGAAAAGAAATCAGGAAAAACTATCGGTAAATGCCACTTGTATTGTATTGTGAGACAACACTTCCGATATAGTATAGTGTCCATGATAGAAGGGATATCGTTAAATTATCTAGCCACACATGTTTGACGGACGCAAGCCAGAGTAGGTTACCGACATTTGCCAGTTTGCTATAAATAAAACAGTGTGATTTTAATTTCTATCGGACAGTATCGTGGTGTGATGATCCATTTACAGAACGCAATGAGATTTTTAAAGACCCGCGTCATGCGAAAATGGGTTTTGTGCAATATGCTACCAGCGAAGCTTCAGCCCAGCCTAGGCAATCTTGTCAGGATATGCATAATGAAAAGGCTACTCTTGTGATACCACGAAACCTTGCGTGCTTTAATAGCGGAAAGCGTAGCCCTTGACAAGACTGCGCAAGTGCACAGGCCTGGCTTGAGCTACGCTGGCTGCATACGACATAAGGCAAATTTTCGCATGAGGCGTGTGTTATAGTGTTATTTGAATGTGTGGAAAGAAAACTGCGTCTCAATCAAATAATAAAATTCGATATGTTTCAATGACGAAGAAAAACATTCATAATAAACCACGTGATGACACATATGACGTGGTCTCACGTAGTAAAATGTGTATCTACGAACACGGTTAAGTGGTTTTATGTACGTCCACTTCTTACAAACATTTCACGCGGTGGATATGCGACTATTAAGTGAAAAAGAAAATAACAATACTTAAACCTTTGTTTTTAATCTAATAACTTAGAAACGTCAATTTTAGACTGTTTTTTTAAAGTCAGGATATTTGCCGAATATCTGTTTAAAGATATTTCTTGTTAATTTTGTTGCTACGCATTAATATCGTATTGATAGTGCGGTTCTTATGAGCACCAATGACAAAGGATTTTATGAAGGAAAAATGTGTATTTGCCTCGTCATGGCCCCTTCACTCCCGTTACCTAGAGCCTTGCTATAAGTTAAATTAAACACGATCATGTTTATCCACATGATCCGTTGTATTTTTCATTTCTCTGAATCTCAAGTTACCACTAAAAAAGTTCTTTATGTAGACAATTATTTTCGGTCGTCACTTGAAATATACATCTTCAGAAATAAGCATTTAAATCTTATTTAATAACTGCAATTATAATATTAATAGTATAAGTTAATTGTAATGTGATTTTTGAAAACGAACAATTGGTTATATTTCACATGTGTTTGTAATTTAGTTATGCATACATTTCCAATTTGTCGAGATTGACTATGCAAATTGATTTGTACTTCAGACTGTTTGGTTAGAATACCCATAATATACATAAATGCATTTCAGGTAGAAGATAAAACTCGGTTATCATAGTGCCAAATTTGTTGAAAGTCTCCGTTTTCCGAAGTGTCCTATATCGGGAATCAAAGTGTCTGCAACTTCATGAATACCACCTATTAAAGACATGTTCTATCTTCGTTTATATTTCACTGAATATTATCAAAATTTCAGTATTTGAAGCACAGTGATTACTCTACATGGTGGAACAGAAACAATTTCTTGTAATATTTCTTAGTAATTTTATTTTGTTCAAATGTTTAGTGTTTATCCAGTTCATGCTTTTTTCCGACGGAATTTTTTTATTTTTGTGGCAAAAATCTACCATTCTTCCGTGATGTTTTTTCTTTGCTTATACAAAAGGATACACAATTTATCGACTTGACTATGTTCCTTGTCTAAAAGGCTAATCCTTAGCGTGGCTTTTGTTTTTTTCTCTGTTAACGAAGTGCCATCAGTTATCGAAGTATCCGCATTAACAACGTTACCTATGACCTTCATATAACNAATATATTCGATAATAACATATTTTAATTGTCGTTGACAGTGTTGACGTTCAGTTGTTCGTGGGTACGACCAAATGCATTTATCCATTTCTTACACTTATCAAAATCCGTTTTCGGCTTTGAAAACGGTATAAATGCAATGTCAACAACTAATTTTACTGGATATCGATTGCCCGAATTACACAATCCCAATTGACACCGTTTAGCTATATTTAATATACGTTTTTAAAGAGGAAAACAAACGAAACGCGTTAAAAAAATGTGAATATCTACATTCAGCGTGTCTAGACAATGGCGGACTGAAGCTGACTGAAGCGCCCGATTAATCGATGGCTGATGGTCGATCGATATTTAGATAAGGATTTGATTGACAGTTGGCGAGATGTCAATTAACACAGTTGTCAGTTGTTTTTTTAATCGTTAATATTTAAAAATCGTTATGTAATTAGAAAGAAAAAACACACGCTGAATCGCTGGTACAATGCAAATCCAAAATAAAATATTATATATATTTGTGTTATTTTGAATTTGCTTCGTTGAACATGTCCGCTTAGATATATGTTTTGACACTTGAAGAGTTGAATCAACTTAACCGTCAATGTAAGAGCCAACTGGTGTTTTATTTGCGATTATAGTTTTGATAGTTTATTTCAACATACATAAGGCTTTAAGGCCATGAGTACACATATATAACAATACAATATATTCACAGATTGTCAATGACATACATAATTTTTAACCAAACCTAGGTCAAAATATTAATACAACAAATTTGTATACACTTTATCGTAATATATATATTTTATATAAAGTAGATAAATAAATGAAAAACATGGAGAGAAACTATTGATAATATAAGTCAGCTCTCAATTTAAAAGCTTTAAAAACAAAAAAATGATAGATTTCTTACCCTTTTTTCATTGTCAGTCTGTAAATGTCAATAAACTTGATCATGTTTGTGTTCTTCCAATAATATTTATGTATATTCTTCTTACTTAAATCAATAAACATTATATATATGTGACATGGAAATGCAATGTCATAACAAATATGTAATTTTTCAGAGCATTTCATGAGCCTGTTGAAGACACACTTTGAGACGTACAAGACTTCAGATAAGAATGACAAGCTTGTACAGGCTGTAATGAAGGACGAGGTCAAAAATGTCTACGCGATCATCCGCCAGGCTTACATGGATTTCTACGTAAGACTCATCTCAACATTTACGCAGACATTCGTGTCAATGTCAACGCCCAATTTGTTTTAATATATACTAACCAGAGGTCGCCGCACCATCGTTCTAGTACAAAGACAAAATTGGGAAAGCTCATTATGTTGTAAAGTACTTTGAATTGAATTATAACGAGATCCAGAGTCTGAATATTATCACCTAGGGAATGTAAGGGTCGCTTGTCACGCTACTAGTATTTAGTACTTCAAACTACACACCGAAATTTAAATGCATGAGAGTTGCGCTTTTCCGTTGGTACCCACCGTGTGATAACACAGCATAATTCGTTATATAAATTGATTTATATATGCTATGCCAATTTTTATTTTACGATAAGATTGTTTTAATAATAACGGTTCACGCTCGAAAGTGTTGGTCTTCATGTCGTAATGAATATACAATGTAAAACAAGAGTATGTCTTAACTAACACGCGCGCACCTGAACTTAACAGGTGCGCAATAAACGCACGTGCGCACGTGTAAACAATATATATATAATAGTCCATTTTTTCCCCCGAATATATCACCTTCGAACAAGGTATTATGTTGAGTTGGCCAATGAAATTTTATTTAGGTCTAAACCGATAAGTAATTAAACAAAATTAATAAGCACCCTTTTGATGGAACATTTGATTGCGATTATAATACCGCAACACTTGTATCTATTTACCGGAAATGACGTATTTTTTAGCATGCACCAAATCAATAGGTCGTTATATCGCGAGCGCGTAAATGATACTTTATGTCGTAGTCGCGCGAAGCTTTTTTTCCGGCTATAGATAACCTTTTATTAACGGTAAATATCGACGTTTGCTGCGGTCTATATTTCGAAAAAAAATGCAAATGGGTTTGTCTTATTACTTAATCAAAATAGCGATAAAGCTTGTAACATATAAAGTCGAAAAGAGGGAATACGCATTGTCTTAATACACACATATATGTAGGGGAAAAAACGTTGATATTCCCCTGTAAAATTCTGTTAATTATTTCGTGTCCGAACTCTTTACGCGTTTAAACTTGTTTACTTCTTATGTATTCGTAATTCGTTATGATTGAAAGCAACATGCACAGATAACGTCACATTATGTAATTCTCATTTTTGGCGTACTTTCAATGAGGTGTTCAAACATTAAGAGTACAGACTTCAAAAACATGTTGGTAAATTATGTGGTTGTTATTCGTTTAAGGTATGTAATAAATAGGTTACACCACGACTAGAGCACCCCAGGAAACCCGATACCTTGTGAGTAGCGNATAGAGGATATTTGTTCATGTCAGTGTAAGATCGTTTGTTATTTCACGAGTGATCATAGAAAATATATTTTCACGAGTGGCGAAGCCACGAGTGAAAATGTTATTTTTCTATGATCACGAGTGAAATAACAAACGATCTTACACTGACATGAACAAATTTTCTGTTTCTTTTATGCCTCTTTTTCAAGAAAATAATTAATAATAATTTCCCTTTCGCTGAAAAATAACCCTCTCCCGTGGCGTGCCTCAATACAGTTCAATACACAAAATGACGTCATTAGTGTTTGCATCATTCCTCCGCCGAAAGAAAAAAGTCCAATAGTTGATGGTCTACGAGTAAACAAAGCTGAAAGGTTTTAACATTTTATTGCTCTTACTAAAATAAACAAACAAAGTTAAGCATAAAATAATGCTACAATAATACTAACTTGTAACAACATTAACTAAACAGTACATGTCCGTGATGTCGTAGGAATACGCAAATTTTGACATTTTCATTCATACAGTGCGCCATTTTTACAAACTGTCAACTGAGTAAATAAGTGTTTAAAACTGTGGATAAACAACAAACAGGATTATTTTAACTGGTGTTAAGTGTTGATGAGCAAAATTAATCGCTATCACTGTCACTGGGGATCATTCTAATCCTTTTGAACGATTGCCGCACGATGTCAGGGCTGGAAGAATCATGATGCACATGTCTGTGTTGTTGGACTTGCTGCTGAGACAGCGTGTTTTGTTCCTTTCGATTGAAGTTGAAGACAACGTTTCCATGAAAGTGAGAGTTCATGAAAAACCCTCTTCCCATCGGCATCTCACAGGAATCCCCGAAATTGTGTGTAGACATTGCAGGACGAGCGGGAGCCCGAGGCAAGATGCTGTTTGGACGTGACGAGTCTGACAAAATGTCAGAAATGGCCATTGACTGCTGGTTGTTCAATTTGCTGTAGTTGTTGATGCTGTTGATGTTTTTATGGCCCGAAATTTGAACTATTTGATTAGCTGGGACTCCTTCATCATTTAACTTCTGCACCATGCGTTTTCTCACACTGAAAATGATACAGTATAATGGATGTAAACAAACAGGATAATTCATGCTGATAATGATTTTTAGAAAAATGCATAAGCCACTACAGTGTAGTGATCATCAAAAATATTGGCTATTAAATCGAATTGATTATTTGATAATGTAAGTGTAAAAATGTCATTGGAAATAAAATATTAATTTTAAATTTACAAAATTAAGTGTACATGTATCTGTATTGCACAACTTTAAAGCTCGAAATTAATAAACTGATGAAAGAACATCTAGTTCTGGCCTCCATAACTTTAAATGTCGCTTTTTATGATTTTTGACTGGCGCAACTGTATACAGGTCTGTCAATACTTTGTAAACTGTTCGCTGAAGTTTCTTAAGCTAAAGAACCTTATGAGCCACACCAGACGAAAACAGACATTATGTAGAAAGCAAACAGTTTCGCTCTTGAAAGCGCAGTCAGCTTTAAAATGCGAGCAGATCTGGATTAATCCTGGGCGCCATCTCCCCAAGGTCTGTTTTTACGTGATGCGGATCATGTGTATAGTTAATAGTTACTTTTTTAGTACCTGTATGGTGTAATGCGTGCCTCTTCAATTCCTGAATCTGTTTTCATCTCATTCATGATATTGTACAGCGTATTTACTCCCATTGCCGATTTCTTATACCAGCCTTTTTGGGCTGGTGTTCGAACACTCAAGAAACATGGAGAGTCTTCAACCAACATGTCAGTAGGCCGTCTGTCGCGGTATGTTTTGTACAGATGAACAGGATCACGTTGAGGATCATCACGTATCTCAAAGGCTTTTTGCTGATTTGCCCTTTAAAAAAAAATAAAAAAAATATTTAAGAAAAACATACTTATTTTAGGTCTACCAATGAAATATTAAGATTTATTATCAGTGAAATAAAATTGATAATTTCACTATTTGATGTGAAAATAACGTTGAAAATGTCAATTTATTAATAAATAGATTATTTATTTATTTATAGAATCTAAATATGATATTATTTTTTTTATTTTTTTTTATTCATTCTTTTTTTCATTTTTTATTTATTTATCTATTTATTTATTTATTTATTTAATATTTATTAATTAAATAAAAGCTAAACAGATTATTTATTTTAATGTTTTGAAAAATAAGTAAAAAGTAATTACCTGATATTGAGAACATTAGCACCAGTCCTTGTCTTAGTCTGACGTTCCTTAGACAACGTAATGAACAGACGCCCGGAGAACGGATTAACTTCTAGAGAGACATCGCCCCATTTCATATTGCGGATTTCAGTACCTGTTCTCATTCCAAAATATGTTGCAAAGACGAACCACATAGAATGAGCTAAAGAGCGTGCCGAGTGGTCTTTGCCTTGTACATTAGGTCAAGGTGTTCATCGGTTTATGTATCTGCTGTTTTCGGCTTGTTACCTAAGCCCTGCTTTTTGAGGTCCTTTTGCTTAGACTTGAGAAAATATCTTGCCCTTTGAAACTTTCCATCAGTAGCTATCCTAAGTTTGCAATTGTGTTTCTTTAGGTGTCTGTCTATAGAGCACATGAAACCTCTTAACGTGGTGGGCTCATATTCTTCGCCATTCTTCTTTGTAACAGATAGTAAAAACTCACATATGTATTCATTTAGGGTTTCAGGTGGTATAAACTGTGCCAATCTTGATTCCTCCTTGTAATGCAGAAATGAATGAAAAAGTTTCATGGCTTGCTTTGTTTTCTTTTCAGTGTTTTCATTTTCATTTTCACTTAAAAATGAGTCAATGTCAACTGCTCTAAATTTGCGAACCTCAGAATTTGTATTAACATTACTTACATTTTCTGGTATTTCATTTTCATATCTTTCATCTTCCATTTCATGATCAACCTCTTTTGTCCCACCCATTGTTGATACTGCAACTGTTTCAATTGATTCCTCAGGATCATTGTTTACATAATTGTCCAGATAAAAAAATTCACCAAAGAATGCAGGGTATTCATCATCACTTAATTCTGCAATTGCTTTTTTTTTTAAGAGATCAAAACAAAGATATTATATTTTTTGTATTGTTCCTATATACATGTATAGTGTACATTGCTACAATGCAGACGGCTTAAACAAGGGACATTACTTTGCAAGTACTTTTGAACAATCTCCTACGCAGTGGTCTCCCTTTTACTAGTAGTAGAAAAAGTAGTTCCGAAAATATGTTCTTTTCACGGGTGAAAACCACAATTGTTCTTTTCACTGCTGTTATTTCACTGCAGAAATGTCATATGTTAGCATTAGGTATAAAAGAAACTATTGATAATATAAGTCAGCTCTCAATTTAAAATCTTAAAAACAAAAAAATGATAGATTTCTTACCCTTTTTTCATTGTCAGTCTGTAGATGTCAATAAACTTGATCATGTTTGTGTTCTTCCAATAATATTTATGTATATTCTTCTTACTTAAATCAATAAACATTATATATATGTGACCTGGGAATGCAATGTCATAACAAATATGTAATTTTTCAGAGCATTTCATGAGACTGTTGAAGACACACTTCGAGACGTACGAGCCTTCAGATGAGAATGACAAGCTTGTACAGGCTGTAATGACGGAAGATGTCAAAAATGTCTACGCGATCATCCGCCAGGCTTACAAGGATTTCAACGTAAGACTCATCTCAACATTTACGCAAACATTCTTGTCAATGTAAACGCTAAGTTTGTGTTAATTCATACTAACCAGAGATCGCGGTTACGTCGGTCTAGTAAAAAGACAGCATTGAAACAGTTCATTATGTTGTAAAGTACTTTAAATTGAGTAATAATGAGAGCCAGAGTCTGAACATTAGCACCTTGGGAATGTAAGGAACGTTTGTCATGCAATTTAGGATTTAAAAGTACAAACCAGGATTAACATGCATGACTGTCGTGCGCGTCCGTTGGTACCCACCGTGTGATAACACAGCATAATCCGATTTGTTTTCATATATGCTATTCTAATTGCGAACTTTTGTTGTCGATAAGATTGTTTTAATAATAACGCTTCACGGTCGCAAGTTTTGGTCTTCATGACGCTATATATGTATTATTTACCACGTGCACAGATGTAAAAATGTTTGTCACAACTGACACGCGCGGACCTGAACTAAACAAGTGCGCAATTAACACACGTGCACGTTTTCAACAATAGTTGGAATAGTCCATCTTTGCCACCGTAGATATCACCTTCGCACTAGGTATCATTTAAAGTTNTTTAAAAAAAAAAAAAAAAAAAAAAAAAAAAAAAAAACATAAGTTACTTAATAAAGTTGATTAACATCATTCAAATGGGACATATGATTGCGCATAAAACACCGCAACACTTGTGTGTTTTTACCGGAAATGAAGTATTCATGACCGCCAAATAAATGTATAAGTTTTTTTTATCGCGAGCGCATGAATGATACTAAATGTCATAGAAGAACGAAAGCTTCATGCACAGATGACGTTAACCTAGCTAATATCATTTTGTTCGCATACTCAAAAATAAACATAAAGTGTACAAAAGCACTGTACATACTAAAATAAATGTTGGTAAATTATGTATTGGTCACTCGTTTAAGGTATGTAATATATAGAGTTCAAAACGACTACGGTGTATCATGGACCCGTATTAGTAGCTTTTGGAGGCCTAAAGCTCTCGGTCAAATTGTGACGAAGGTGTGCCGATGCGCGCACGTGGCCCATCATAGCCGTCATATAGCCTATTATGATTGCATTGCCTGTTCCATGGCCAAGATCCATCACATTCTTAGAAAAGACATGTGTCGCTATTATGGTATGACAGTCCCCCACGCAAGTGTTTTTTTGTTAACATTTGTTGAATTCAACGATTGCAAAACATAACCCCCTTTCCAAATCTTGCACAGACTTAAAATCAATATCTTTTTAATAATGTCGTATCGGATTTTTTTTTTACCATGTTCAGCTTCTTAACTCATCATATTGTGGAAGATCCCATCAATGTTATAGAAAAACATGTAACGTTGGAACACACATTAAAGGGATTCACATGTTTGGAACGCATCAACTTGTTTCCCATTAAACTCCAAAGCCACTACATGCCTGTAAGGCAACACAATGTTATATAACGTATGAAATTGCGTTTTACAAAGAGGGGTTTTATGTAATAACGTTTTCCGCGTGTCTTCTTCCGGCACTCTTGCCCGTTGGTCCTGTTTTGTGCCCACCTTTAAGTATGTTATTCCTTGATATAGAGTTTCAAATTCAGGTCCGTCATATGTCAAAGTCACTCCATACCAATGTCAAAATGGTTTCGATTTTGAAATCTCTATTCTGTTAAGATTCTCTACTTGCAAGGCTTCATGTTTATGGCATATTAACGTTCACTACGGTATTACATTTACAGAACAATGTATCAGTTAATTGTATTGACAGGTTGAAAGATACGTATTCTCATTTTTGCGAGCACGCAATAAAATATTAATTTTCAAAGTTATACAAAGTTGTCCCCGGGGTCATTTAAAGCGGGCGTTGGACAATCAACAGATGCAGTAAACTCTTTCTGAAGGAAATGTACATGAAATACCGCGTTACCCCATGCACACTATGAATACGGATGTTATGAAATGGTCATTCACGTTTAGTGTTTTTAGTAACGTGAGTGCGTATTCCACGAGCGTAGTGTTCGAAAATAATTGGCATCGAATATATTTGTTTCTTATTATTTGATCAATTTAACATTTGTATTTGATGCACAATTTATCTGATTGAAAATGCAATGTAAATGTCTTTTAATTAATCTATTTTGGGGTAAATACCGTTGGTGTCCTCCTTATAGGTCATGTATCGATGGTGTGTGTGTGTGTTCGCTTGTATAACTGTGTCGATTTTGATAGTAAACATTTAGGTAATGTTTGCATTTGTAAGACATAGCTACCTACAGTTGAGACTCAATAGTATATACATAATAACTAATGACCTTTGCCCACTTGACACGGTATATAAGCTACACATTATTAAAGGCTTTCAAATAATTTATATTACTTTTATTTATGATATACAAAATAAACATAAGGTATGTGTGTGTTCTAAAAATATGATGTGGAATATGGAATGTATTAGTATATATGTGTACCATTATTGCACCATGTTTGATTGCAGGATGAAGAAATGATTTGTGAATACGGACTAACCACGGCAATCGCTGATTCACAAGACAAGGTGAATGAAGAACGTTATTTGAATCCACATCACAACCTTTTCGTCTTAATGAAATCAACGTTTATGAAAAATTACGGTGGAGAAATGAGGATTCGAGCTTATCTAGTAAAACGAATTTCGTCCGAAATGATCCGACAAGGTAGAAAGCTATTCTATATCTTCGTTTATGTTTAAAATGTTAACGTGATTATGTTTTAACATCTTTAGTATAGTAACGGGGTTACAATTACACGTTTCAAACAATTTATCACCGTTTCTAAGTAAACGATAGTCTTTTTGTATATGATATTTTGAACACTTAACATGTTATAAGAGTGATCATTATTTTGAAATAATTATATAAAAAAAACATACAGTTTGAAAAATTTTATACATCGGTGGCATAGTCATTTACACAAACCGGTGTAAGTCTCTTTTCTAAACATTTGAAAACTCATAATTTTCCTCTTGTTGTTGGCCTCTTCGCAAGGGCAATTCCAATATGATTCTTTATTTTGGTTCCAAATCGATGGCAATACAGCATGTCATCCGTATTAAGCAACACTGATTGATGCCTATATATAACAAAAAGGATTTGTTGTAAGCAACATAGGATTGTCCTCTTCATATTTGAATCATGCCCACCGCAATTTATAATTTATGTCTTTATGCGCTGATCCACAAACTTCTTTCCTATTAAATGTGGGAATATGGAAATAAACCTTTAAAGGGAAACTTACTTACTTTTATACTGGGTACGTTCGCTAAAACAGGATACAGACCTTCCGGTAGAAAAATATTGCAATTAGCTCATCGTAAATTTTCAAGTTAAAACATATTATAACCTGCCGTATCTACAACTAAAAACGTCTTCAACACACTTCAGTTTAAACACGACTTATCCTTTACATCAATCAGTTGTTACATAAATTTGGTCACATAATACAATCTATATCAACAATAATTATTTCGATTTTATTTTAATTCTTAAAGAGGGTAGCTAAGACGCAGAATAATGAGTTAGCGGCCGTTTAATAATGCAAGGATTTGATATATAACAAATCTAGGTGAACATGAAACTTATAACTACGTCATTGAAGCTCACTGGGCCAGCGCCTTTAATCTCCAGACCAATAATGCGCATCGAGCTCGTTTGTTATATCCATAACACTCAAAGAAACGTCACAAATACTAAACAAACTTATATCAAGCATTGTCTGCTTTGTGTGTGCAGTGAATCTGTCGATTTCCTAGCGAATTTATCCATTCAAACCTAAAGCAATACTAAATAAGAAGACCACTTTAAAATAAGCCTGTGCATTCAATCAAAACGCTGACAAATAGAAATACTGTTGTCGAGACAGAACCATTAAAGAAGTAAGCACATCGCACTGTTTGCTTGCCATGTTAGAACTTCAATTTTACGCGGGGTAACTGTCGTTTTCTACATCGTAAACATACACGCGCATTTGAGATGTTTGTATTGGTTTAAGATGGTAATTATCATTGCTGAAGAAAAATATCATTTCAGCAAACATTCGCGAATGATTTTTTTCTTAATTTAGTTTGTTCCGCCGATATGCTTACTGCGCTTTCTGTGTTTTAATGGATTTCCATACAGTTTGTAGACTAAGGATAAAGCGACAATTGTTTTGTTGTTGCATTTTTTGTTTTTATGGCTCAGTATAAGGTTAAATATAACCACTACAATCACACATTTTATAGTAATTTCATAAGTGTTACATCATCAACTCTCTGTAATAATTTATTACATGCAAATATGTAATTAAAGGTGATTTACTTGACGGATGGTATTTTTAGGTTTGAAATAAGTACATTTAAAATACATACTTGATTATACAGACAGTGTTATGAATTTTAGAATGTAGGAACTATGGCGGTTTTTATAAATTGTGATCTTATCAATGTGTAGCAGGGTTCGGTATAAGAAGAACTTATACTGCCTTGCTATATGAGCTAGCTTATATAGCGACGCGGTAGAGTGTCTGCCTGCTTTGGAGCCGGGAGGTCCCGGTTTCAATGCGCATGGTGGTCAAAAAATTATCTGGCTGGGTTACATATGCGCCCGACGTAAACAAAACCCCCATGTGTGTCAGACGTTCTAAAGATGTCGTGGCATAAGGGAATTCGTGAACGAATTTGACAATAGGAAAGGTTGTGTGTAGCAGGGTTCGGTATAAGGAGAACTTATACTGCATTGCTATATGGGTTAGCTTTTATAGAGACGCGATAGAGTGTCTGCCTGATTTACAACCGGGAGGTCCCTGGTATAATCCGCATTGTGGTCGGGGATTTTTGTTTTCTTTACAAATGTAAAATTAAAGCTGATACATCCAATAGAAATGATTGATTGATCAAAATAAGGATATTTATTCACGCAGAACATACGGTCATAGGTTGCTGGAATGAGACCCGAATGAGTACCTTTGTTTGCAGCCATTAAAATAATGAAAACAACCTCGCCTAATGGCGACGACTGTTTTCCACGAACCTGAATCATTTTTTAATAAAGCAGCGATATTACAACATGCGATAAAAAAAAAAAAAAAAATTCTAAGCACGTTTTACAATTATAAAACATGCGACTTCTTGAGTGTCTAAAGCTTTCACTTTAGCCAATACGACTATTTTCAATATCATGAATACGACTTATTCCTTACATTATCGATCTCAATATAGTAACCTGATATTGAAACGAGAATCCTTTTATTTAAACCTACTCGGACTGACGCATCAGTTATAAGCTCGTATTAGGATCAGGTCAATGCACGACAGTTTGAACGTTCGGTTAAGCTCGCGCTTTTCCTATAAACATGTATGAATACTACCATAACAGATAAGTCATTAGCTCCTCTATAGGATTCAATAGTATAAGATAAACACAAATACTTAAATGTACAAATGTTCAAATACATCTTATATGTAAGCGTACATTATTTATTATTATCGGAGATCGGGTATCGAACAGTTCGGATGATCGCGTCTATATTTAATCGCTACGTCAGGCCAGGGTTGATCAGTGAGATTCAATTCTTTTGCCATTCTCCCCTTTCCTCGCATTCAATTAGGACAGTTAGTCGATAACTGACATACGTATTCAAATTTTATACTGGTAAACACTTTCGGTCATGAACGGTTGTCCATAAAAAGTGCGAGCAGGTTGTAACGTAGCATATGCATATTGTTTATTCTTATAACATAGATATTATGTTATACAATGGNTTTAAATTTAAGAGCAGATAACCGTTACCACGTGTTGATTCTGATGTTAACCCATAGACCATATACGTTTTCAAAGTTTGAAGTGCAGACTCTGGTTATTAAATGTTGTTGACCTTTGTTTTTTATAAACTATACTGTGATTTATTTGTTAAATTGATCAATAGACGATGACCATCGGGCATATTATTTCATAATTGTATGTTACTATTTTTGATTAACATTCACTGATTGGTTTTAGCTGGTTGGTTCGTTTTTAAAGTTGAGCACACAGCACCTGTGTAAAATTCAAATGAAGAGAGTAATCGAGGGCATTGGATGTTGTCAATTTATAATTGTTATCCGTTAGTTTAAACGTATTTATTGCATCATATATGCATGGGATTGGATTACAAGTTTTTGCAACATTATCTGGATCCTCTCCCAGATAATGATATAACATAATTTACTAAAATACATTATTAATAGTTCAACAACATAATCAGTTAGTATAACATATACGTTAAAAGTGCGCATTGTTAAATACAAGCAAAAATCACGGTAATATTTTTTTTTCTTATCATCAGGTGTATAACATAACTTATGTTCAACTACATAATTATACATATTGCGTTTCGGCACAGAATAGTTTTCAAATGGCAAGACAGTTTCGTTGTTTTCTTTAATATATGTATACGTTTAGTTTGAAAACTAAAGGTATATTGCTCATCATCAGCATGTTCTCAAACTTTCATAATGTTCTCTCAAATTCTGCTGCAAATGCAAAATGTTGCTTGAGGTATACAGATTTATAATAATGTTAAAAAAGAAAATACACTATTAAGTTATAATTGGGCCATTCCATGCTAAAACAGGGAGTATTGAAAATCCATATTATACATAAGAAGATTTCAGGTAGAAGATAATACTCGATTATCAGAGTGCCCAATTTGTTAAAAGTGATTACTCTACATGCTGGAATAGAAACAATGTAATGCAATATTTCTAAGTAGTTTTATTTTGTAAAAATGTTTACTGTTCGTTCAATGTATGCTGTTTTCCGACCGAATTTTTGGGGCACAAATGTACCATTCTTCCGTGATTTTTTGTCTTCCCAATACAAAAGGACACCATTTATCAACTCGACTATGTGTCTTGTCTTAAAACGTATCTTTAGTATATAACTTAAAAAAAAAACACACTAAAGAACTTAACTCGCGCGCGCGGCGTTTGTTGTTCTATGTTACCGAAGTGCAATCCGTCATCAACGTATCCGCATACCCGGCGTGTGCACGTTTTCAACAATAATTAGAATAGTCCATATTTGCCACCGTATATATCACCTTCGAACAAGGTATCATTTAAAATTGGCAAATGCAATTTAAAAAAACAATAACCGATAAGTTATTTAATAAAGTTGATTTAACTCATTCAAATGGGACATCTGATTGCGATTAAAACACCGCAACACTTTGTGTGTTTTTACCGAAAATGAAGTATTCATGACCGCTCAATAAATGTAGAAATATTTTTTATCGCGAGCGCGTGAATGATACTAAATGTCATAGTAGAACGAAAGCTACATGCGCAGATGACGTAAACCTAGCTAATATCATTTTGTTCGCTTACTCTAAAATAAACATAACGTGTACAAAAACACCGTACATACTAATAAATGTTGGTAAATTATGTATTGGTCACTCGCTTAAGGTATGTCATATATAGGTTTCAAAACGACTACGGTGTATCCTGGACCCGTATCGGTAACTTTTGGAGACCTGAAACTCTCGGGCCAATTCTGACGAAGGTTTCCCGATACGCGCACGTGGCCCATCATAGTCGTCTTATGGCCTTTTATGATTTCATTGCCTGTTCCATGACGACGATCCATCTTTTTCATATAATTTGTTTGTATTTGTTGCGTACTTTTGTGCTGTGTCTAGTGCTTTCGTGCTGTGTCGCCCTGTATGGTAATTAGTGCCTTGCACTAAATAAAGGTGCAATCCTCATGTCTTTCTAGAGCTGGTGTTGCTGAAGCTTCATTTGGTCTGAATAATAAAATCAAATAAAATTGTTTATTGATAAATGAGCTTGATCTTTTTTATAACGTTTTATTTATTAAAATATACATTATACATTCCGACGAACAATAATTAAGATTTATCAGTATCCGTTTATTGTATGTACAGGTTGAAAGACACGTATTCTCTTTTTTGCGATCACTCAATAAAATATTAATTTTCAAAGTTAAACAAAGTTGTCCCCGGGGTAACTTAAAGCGGGCGGTGGACAATCAACAGAAGTAGTTAACTCGTTCTGAAGGAAATGTACATGAAAAACCGCGTTACCCTATTCACACTATCAATACTGGTGTTATGAAATGGTCATTCAAGTTTAGTGTTTTTAGTAACGTGAGTGCGTATCCCACGAGCGGAGTGAATCGAAAATAATTGGCATCGAATATATTTGTTTCTTATTATTTGATCAATTTAACATTTGTATTCGATACACAATTTATCTGATTGAAAATGGAATGTAAATGTTTTTTAATTAGTCTATTTTGGGGATAATACCGTTAGTGTCCTCCTTAAAGGTCATATATCAATGGGGTGTGTGTGTTCGCTTGTATAACTGTGTCGATTTTGATAGAAAACATGTAGGTAATGTTTGCATTTGTAAGACATAGCTACCTACAGCTGAGACGCAATAGTATATACATAATAACAAATGACCTTTGCCCACTTGACACGGTATATAAGCTACACATTTTTAAAAGCTTTGAAATAATCTAAATTCATTTGATTTATGATATACAAAATAAACATTAGGTATGTGTGTTTTCTAAAAAGATGATGTTATAATATGGAATATATTAGTATAAATGTATACCATTATTGTAACATGTTTGATTGAAGCATGGTCAACGCTCCTGTGATTACGAACTACCAACGGCACTCGCTGATTCACAAGTCAAGGCGAATACAGAACTTTATTTGAATCCACATCACGACCTATTCGTATTAGTGGAAGACTCTACGCTAAACAAATTCGGCGGAGAAATTAAGTTTCGAGCTATTCTAGAAAAACGACTTGTGTCCGAAATGATCCGATCTAGGATTCACGGTAGGAAGCTATTCTATATCTTCGTCTATGTTTAAAATGTTAACATAATTATGTTTTAACATCTTTAGTATGGTAACGGGGTTTCAATTTATCACCGTTTCCAAGTAAATGATAGTCTTTTGGTATATGATATTTTGAACACTTTACATGTTATAAGCGTGATATTTTTTTTTAAATAATTATATTAAGAACATACAGGTTGAAACATTTTATTCATCAGTGGCATTGTCATTTACACAAACCGGTGTTAGTCCATTTTCTTAACATTTGGAAACTTATAACTTCCCTCTTGTTGTTGGCCTTTTCGCAAGGGCAATTACAATATGATCCTTCTGGTTCCAAATCGATGGCAAAACATCATGTCATTCGTATTAAGCAACACTGATTGATGCCTATATATAACAACAAGGATTTGTTGTAAGCAACATAGCATTGTCCTCTACATATTTTAATCATGCCCACCGCATATTATAATTTATGCCTTTTTTGCGCTGATCTACAAACTTCCTTAATATTAAATGTGGGAATATCGAAATAAAATTTTAAAGGGAAACTCACTATTTATTATACTGGGTTCGTACGCTCAAACAGGATACGGACCTTTCGGTAGGAAAATATTGCAATTAGCTCATCGTAAATTTTCAAGTTAAAAACATAGTATAACCTGCCGTATCTACAACTAAAAAACGTCTTCAACACACTTCAGTTTAAACACGATTATCCTTGACATCAATCAGTTGTTACATAATTGTGGTCACATAAAACAATCTTCCATCAACACTAATTATTTCAATTTTATTTTAATTCTTAAAGAGGGTAGCTAAGACGACGAATAATGAGTTAGAGGCCGTTTAATAATGCAAGGATTTGATATATAACAAATCTAGTTGAACATGAAACTTATTAATTATAACTTCGTCATTAAAGCTCACTGGGCCAGCGCCTTAAATCTCCAGATCAATAATGCGCATCGAGCTCGTTTGTTATATCCCTAACACTCAAAGTAACGTCACAAATACTAAACAAAATTGTTTCAAGCATTTTCAGTTTTGTGTGTACAGTGAATCAGTCGATTTCTTAGCAAATTTATCCATTCAAGCCTAAAGCAATACTAAATAAGAAGACCACTTTAAAATAAGCCTGTGCATACAGTCAAAACGCTGACAAACAGAAATACTGTTGTCGAGACAGAACCATAAAAGAAGTAAACACATCACACTGTTTGCTTGCCATGTTAGAATTTTACGCGGTGTAACTGTCGTTTTCTTTAATACATCGTAAACATACACGCGCATTTTGAGATGGTTGTATTGGTTTTAGATGGCTATTATCATTGCTTAAGAAAGATATCATTTCAGCAAACATTCGCGAATGATTTTTCTTCATTTCGTTTGTTCCACCGATATGCTTACTGCGCTGTCTGTGTTTTAATGGATTTCCATATCGTTTGTAGACTAATTATAAAGCAACAATTGTTTTGTTGTTGCATGTTTTGCTTTCTTTTTATGGCTCAGTATAAGGTTAAATATTACCACCCCAATCACACATTTTATAGTAATTTCATAGGTGTTACATCATCAACTCTCTGTAATAATTAATTAAATGCAAATATGTAATTATACGTCTTTTACTATCCGGATGGTATTTTTTAGGTTTGGGATACGTACTTTTAAAATACATACTTGATTATACAGACAGTATTATGAATTTTAGAATGTAGGAACAATGGTAATTTTGTTTATTGTGATCTTATCAATGTGTCGGAGGGTTCGGTATAAGGAGAACTTATACTGTCTTGTTATATGAGCTAGCTTATATAGCGATGCGGTAGAGTGTCTGTCTGATTCGGAACCGGGAGGTCCCGGGTTCAATCCCTATGGTGGTCGGGTTTTTCTGGCTGGGTTACATTTAGTTTAAACCTATTTATTTTAGCTCGATTGCATCGAAAGCCGTAGGCTTATATAAACGCTCCGAGTTCGTTTCCTGGGACTACAACCAGTACTTGGTGTCTTTGGGGGAGATCAACGGAGCGCTTCCAGTGGGGTTCGAACCCTCCCAATCGCTTGGCGGACACCATATCCACTACGCCACGGCGATCTTATACATATGGGTTACATTTGCGCCCGACGGAAAAAAAAACCACCATGTGTGTCAGACGTCCCAAAGATGTCGTGGCATAAGGAAATTCGTGGAAGAATTTCACAATAGGAAAGGGTGTGTGTGCCTTGCTATATGAGCTAGCTTTTATAGCGACGCCGTAGAGTGTCTGCCTGATTTAAAACCGGGAGGTCCCGGGTTCAATCCGCATTGTGGTCAAGGAATTTTTTCTGTCTGAGTTACAAGTGTAAAATAAAAGCGGATACATCCAATAGAAATGATTGATTGATCAAAATAAGTATATTTATTCACGCAGAACTTACGGTCATAGGCTGCTCGAATGAGACCCGAATAAGTACTGTTGTTTGCAGACATTAATAAAATGAAAACTACCTCGCCTAATGGCGACCACTGTTTTCCACGAGCCTGAATCATTTTAGACAAAAGCAGCGATGTTACAACATTCCATATAGAACAAATGTTCTAAGCAAGCTTTACACTTATAAAAATGCGAGTTCTTGAGTGTCTAAAGCTTTCATTTTAGCCAATATTACGACTATTTTCAATATCACATATATGACTTATCCCTTAAGTTATCGATCACAATATATTGACCTGATATTGAAACGAGAATCCTTTATTTTAACCTACTCGGACTAACGCGTCAGTTATAAGCTCGTATGATGATCAGCTCAATGCAAGACAGTTCGAACGTTCGGTTAAGCTCGCTCTTTTCCTATAAACATGTATGAATACTACTTTAACAGATAAGTCATAAGCTCCCTCCATAGGATTCAATAGTATAAGATAAACACAAATACTTAAATGTACACATGTTCAAATACATCTTACATGTAAGCGTACATTATTTATTATTATGGGAGATCGGGGATCGAACAGTACGGATAATCGTGTCTATATGTAATCGCTACGTCAGGCCAGGGTTGATCAGTGAGATTCAATTCTTTTGCCATTCTCCCCTTTCCTCGCATACAATTAGGACAGTTAGTCGATAACTGACATAAATATTAGCATTTTATACTGGTTAACTCTTTTGGCGATGAAAGGTTGTCCATGAAAAGTATGAGCAGGTAAATCAAACGCAGAAATTTTACTGAAATACTTTTAAAACGGCTAAAATTCATAAAATAAACTGCAAACATTCGGAATGCACGTTGCGCTTACGAATACAACACGCATGGGTATTTTTTGTATCATTATTGTTTTCTTGTTGTTGTTTTTTTAATTATTTGGATCAAAAAATATTTGAACACACTTAAGTTTCTCTGTTTCAAAGGATCCGGCAAACATTTGCTAGTAACCCAGGTATGTATTTTGTCCATCCGTCTGTCTGTTCAACCGTCAATACACATTATTCTGTTTTTCATTTATAACAACCGTTTAAGCTATTTTCATGACAATTTGGTAAAATGTGATTTTAGAAAGGCAGATATATACACAGACTTATATTGTGTATTCAAACAGGCTAATTAACACAACATGTGTTTCGTTCACGAATACTGTTTGTAACGTACGTCTATCTCGACAATTTAGGAAATTTTAATATTACTAAACGTTAAAAATACTGTGGGAAGTTCTAAAACCTGAAAATCCCAGTTGCATCGTTTTAGATCTTGCTTCTGCTTCGAATCCAGATGAAGGCCATTACTTTGAGTACAATTTCAGAGGTTCAGATAAGATGCGTTTCTGCGTAAAATACATTCTGACAATATCAAAATACGCATATATTAAAAAATAATGAGTAACAACAATCATGGTGAAATCAACATTGAGAAACGAGAGCTATTAATAGGCTTACCACCATTGACGTTATTCAACGTAAATATCTTGTTATGCATAAGATATGTTTATTTTTCAAACCAAGCAATAACATCCATTAAAACACAAGTATTGATTATTAAACCTGTAAAAACTGCAAACTGTGAAAGATTGACGTCATCAATCTAGTCTTTGACATCTTCAAACCGTAAGCATTTGTGTAGGTCTCATAAAAAATTCGACGAAATTGTTTGAGCTTGGGCAAATCCGTAAGACTATATAACATTCTAAACACGTGGTCGATAAAATGCACCAAACAATACACATACCTATAATTCTATGAGCTAGAGNGACCTATACAATTATTGTTTTGACGGACGACACGTGCTTATCTAAAGTTTGTGTTTCGTAATACACAGTATATTGGATGTCAAGGGCTTGATTGGGCAATAGAAAAAAGACGCAGTCGACGGTTTTCGGCAGAACGTTTGTACTGACCAACATACTTTTTAATAGTGCACTTGCTTATCTTACATTAAGGGATCAAAAACACGGGTCGAAGCCACTGTGTGCTTGTTTGGGCCATAAAACACAATCCAGATGGATGGCTATTTTCAGTAGCACAAGTGTTTAGTAACTAACAAGTTTGAGTAATAAACCACAGAGATTATGATCTGAGAACTGCATGGAGTCTGAAATGAACGAAAATGCGGATAAATCAAAATGGGCACCGCCTAATGTTTCAATATAAAATTCGACATGTAGACATATAATTATTATGCAATTATTACAATCAATTATGGGTTCGCCATGGCTTCAAACTGAGAAAAGCATAAACATCACGCAATAATCACTCCGCATTGTCTTATTAATCTTATTAGTGTACCACATAATATAGACCGTAACGAAAAAAATACGCTGTGTTTGTTTTGAAATTAATTAAGAGGAAATTTCCTTTTCATATTATTCGTGATATAATTGTGTTTAATTTAAAGACCAACGAAACTTTTAACCGAAATCAACATATCTAAAAGTTCTCTGCGCTACCAAGTTTGTATCACAAATTAATACACGCACTCTTTCCATGCGTTTAGCGAGATGTTGTACATAACCGCATAATTTTCGCGCCAAAGGAACGAAGGAAAACACGAAATATACATGAGGACTGTATATTTGACGCTAAATTTTGTAAACGTTGCGTTAATATAAAACAATGAGAAGTGTATGTTCGGATTACACATTGATATTTTTATTGGGGAAATTCAACAACACATTTATATTTGTATTATATTTGTAATGAATTCAATATTAATTTGTAAAAACGCTTTCCGTGTCGAAGCTATATTTTGATAATATAATGCGTGAAAAGCACGATTTTCAGGAGATTACACCCGGTTGCTATTATCAGTCTCTTAAGTAACTGACAACGATTTTAACGCGGAGGACTACACATAAGGATTTGTGTGGTAGGTATAACAAAGTCATAAAACTGCAAAAAAAAACAATTAAATTATCGATTGCTAGTGGGGGTTATTAAAAGGCAATAAAATTACCGCCAATGATTATCACTCGCGCATTTTTTGCAAAAGCTAGGATATTCTGTTTTTCATTTTTTGTCTATAAATAAGAACATTTGGAAAAAAAAGTCGCGTCTTTTATCACGAAAAACACGGTAGTGTGTTTTCTGTCGTCTGAAATTTTATTGAACTTTACATTTGCACTATGCATAAGTGGAAAAGATAACGAACTAGAACAAACATGCGCGATGAACAGTTAGAGCATCGATGCAATTACATCGATGGGTACAAACGATTATAATTATTGTTATAAGCTAAGTTATGTGTTTCAATAATACGATTTCGTTCACTTGCATTTATTTACAAAGAAAGAACACAATAATTTGGATAGATGATGAACAATCTAATAACAAACATTTCAGGGCTGTTTCCAGCCATTTTGGGAAAAGGAGTCTGATATAATCGGGATTTTTATATCGATAAAATGGCATGTACTGTACATATTCGGTCTAATTTCATGCAGTTCATCTTCATAATGATCAGATTCGTCAAAAAAGTCAATAACTTTACATAAAAGTAGTGATATAATAGCAATGAAGTTGATCGTCTCGGCATAAATAACGCATGTTTAAAATAGCGGATGTTCATGTCTGACGTCACAGCAAGGGAGGTAAGTCAGTCCAACTTCTAGAAAACGGCGCGTTATTGGACGAGTTACCTGGTGATTTATGGCATGAGGCGTTACGTCTAATTGTTGCAAATAGTTTTATTCCGCATCTCAAACAATTATCTTAAATATTATAAAGTTTCCAAAAGTGTTAAAATTGACCTTTAAACTGTTTTTATGTAATACATTTTACTGCGCAATTATGTGTACAATTTCTGAATAGCTCGCAAATGATGTCGACGTCGCACGAATGTCAATAATACTTTACGATATGCATATGTGATAATTATTTTAGCACTTTTATCAATGTTTAAGTCCACTCTTTGAAGTTACAATTGTAAGTAGACATTTATACTTACGTAAGTGTGCATTATGCCCAATCAAACTCCTACTCCAGGAACTGACCCAATTTAAAACATAGTACCGCTATATTATGAACATTGGTGCACGAAAATAATGATAATAAGCAACCAATCTTAGTTTGCACATTGAGATAAAGATCAGCACATGATATTTTCAGATAAAACCAAACATTACAAGTCAGTCCAACAAGGCAACGTCGTAAATCTCGTTATCAACGGTAACCTCCACACACTTGAAACTGTTACACGTGCAATGAATTTTGGTACATTATCCGTGGTAGTAAAAGGATCAAAAGGTGTGGCGGAGAGAATAGCATATGAGGTCAATAGCACGACTGATATCCAAAATCGGTAAGAAAACTTGAAATATGTATACACAAATTATGTGAAGTCGATTGCAAAAAAAAACACACCAATAAAGATATGTGTTCTATGTGCACTTGCGGTCTGCAAGTGCGCATAGAAAACATATCTTTATTGGTGTGATTTTTTTTTCAATCGACTCGAGTCATATTTCTTTGGTTATTTGTAGACACGACGAGGATTATGAGTATAGGATGAATGAACGGATAACCGCTACTTCAATTCCAGATAAAATGTTCAAAGCATTTCAAGCAACTGTCCATAAACAGCCATACCTTTTATCGGTTTGGGATCTGCACAATATGCCTGACAAACCTGGTGAAAGGATTATTGACATATGTTGGAAAGGTTGGTAAAGTCTCGTTGTTCAGGTTTTCTTCAAGACTTTCTTAATCGATTACTTTTCTCTTTATACAATATTTATAGGGTGTTTCTATATACACATTAGTATTATTTGCTGTTAAATGGTCAGACTTAATTGATAAGTTGCATTTTATCGGAGTTTATAAATGTGATATTACGTAAAATACATGTACATGTTATAATGTAATCTTAATACCCGGGTGGTGCGGTAGTCGAGTGGTAACACTCTGGTCTACCATTCCAGAGGTCGTGGGTTCAATCCCTGGCCGGGGAACTGGACATTTCAGAAATGCTTCAAGTGTTTCCCACCCAACTAGAGATGTACTGGTATGAGACCCAGGTAATTCTCGAATGTATCGATGCTATTTACTGAGAACGTAAAAGAACCAAGGGATCTATTCGCAAAGAGTTAGGTTATCGCACCCGGATACCTTGCATCTCAATACTGTCTCTTCCGCTTACTGTCTCTTCAGCAAAAAACCAAAAGGACCCCATTGGAAATAAGTAGTTGCTCTTTTATGGGTTATCCTTGACTGCAAGGTCAACAGAAATACATAATACTTAGTCTTCAATGTATAGTGTAATGGCTATAAGTAGCCATTACACATACAGTAGGTATGATGTACAAATATTAGCAGGATACATATTAGCACGAACCCAAACAGCAACACGTGTATTGTATGTTTATGAGATATTTATGTAAAAAACATATATTTTGCGAAATGACCTTGTTTGTGTCCTTAATACATGGTTGGTTTATAAACGCGGATAACCTACAACCTATTGTTTGACACCCGCTTCTAAGCAAACATGTATATAACTCTGCCAAAAAATAAACCACAAATAAGTTTCATTTAAATATTATCTGTAGTTAAATATAGTAAACGATCACCCATGGACACATTAAGGACTAGTTTGCGACATACAGTTACATATGTATAGCAAATGACGCATTCCCATCACCAAGCAAATTATAAAAACACACACATGGCACATTATGGTCAATTCAAAATTGTGCATGTCTACTTACGCGCAAAGACTCGGAGCGATGGTAATGGAAAATGGATTAACAAAATAAAAAAGGCATAGGTTCACAATAAACGCATATTAGAGCAATAAAGCAGCAATATAAAGATAATTGCCTGATGACGCAACTTATGCCACTACCATATCGTTTTTGATAGTTTGATTATTCAGAGCAGCTATATTTTGGTCTATGATATTAGGCCTAGCTGTCTAAGGTGGCTTTTGACCTAGATTTCTTGCAATTATTTTAGGCAACGGGAACACTGAATGACAATAGAATTGGGCAAAATTTCATGTTTAAGCGAAAGGAAATTTACAACAATGTATTTTTGAACGAATTTTATGACTGTATGATATTATCAAAATAATGTATTAATATATTAATTCAACATAAATAGCGACTTTCTTTGGCCTACATACATGAAACGGTCAAAGTAGTTTCAGTTGTGCTATCCACGGGTTGGGAATTATGAAGTAATATCAACGCCTAACGGCTGCATAGTACTAAAAGTGTTATGCTATATTGTAGAAAAAAATATTAATGAAATATTCGTTTATATTTTTTTAAATTAATATGGAACAATATGCACAATTGATCAAGTTTATTTTGCACTTTTAAACTGTCTGACCAAGCGGTGAATTAATTCAAGCTTGCGAGTAAGACTTTCTTTCTATAAATAGCGCACGGCGGTATAACAACCAAAGTATTTAATTAATGTATGTATTAATTTTGCCTGATAATTTATGAACCAATTTACCGTTCTGGGTCTTTATCCGAATGCTACTTTAAGGCTATTTGTTTTCGTATCAGTCCTTAGCGGATAAGTTATTTAACTCAAAACGCACATATCGTACGAGACCTTATACACTTAACCGTGAGTTAAGAACATAAAATCGGTCTCATTGTGATATCGTTACCTATGTTTGGTAGCAGATCGGATGCATGTGTTTGTAAATAACAACCTAAGCAGCAATAAAACATTTATTGTATAATTGGGCGTACTGTATTTTGTTATTATGATAAGTGCATCCATATTTGTATATGATAACTATACTATCCATAACTATTAATATTTGAAATTACATACACTGCAGTTTGATAAGGAAAATTACCTATTAAAAATTCATTACTTCACAGTTAGCGTAAAACGTTTTAAAATGCGTTAATGTGAAATACTTTTAATACGTCTGTATCGTGGCATTTAAACGTAAAGAAGCAGTGTGATTTTCAAATACGATCGTACGAACTTACAGGTGCACTATTATCTGTTGGTGAGTTATTTTTGTATTTGAGTATCGCAGGCCAGTAGCATGTTATTGTATTTACATTGATATCCGACCGTATGAAGTCCGTGGTGTGATCATGCAGCAAAAGTTTCCACACGGAAGACATGCGAATTCGTTAAAGGCGTGACTCGTTACGGTTTCCGAGAAAAGCTTACGAAGAATCAGAACAGTCGCATGGAAATTCGACGATTTTATATTGCGCGGGTGGTCTCCGTGCACATTTGCTCTAACCTGCCAACATACGTCCATACAAAAGTATCGCACGATAATCGCGTACCATTTAAACACAGACGACGTGCGGTGCTTAATATCGCACCAAAATACAGAGCTTACCAACCGGGACAATGACCCGGCCAAACGCGTGCTATCACTAAGGTATGTTGATTTACCCGCAAAGTGCCAAGAACACGTATACCATCACGCAACATACGGGAAAAAAGCGCATAAGCTATATATGTGAAGGCCACAGCTATGCAGGCTGCACTTGCGAGTTATTTTGCAAAAAACGTACAGGCGCCGAACGAATTGAACGGACATATCAGGGTCGCCGATGTAGGGTGAATTTCGCAAGACTATATATAGATTAAAAAAATCATGTGTAAAATACTTAAAATAAGTGACTAAGCACATANCAGATGCACTACTATATGTTGGTGATTCATTTTTGTATTTGAGTATCGCAGGCCAGAAGCAGGTAAATGTATTTACATTGATATCCGACCGTATAAAGTCCGTGGTGTAATCATGCAGCAAAAGTTTCCACACGGAAGACATGCGAATTCGTTAAAGGCGTGACTCGGTACGGTTTCCGAGAAAAGCTTACGAAGAATCAGAACAGTCGCATTTAAAATCGACAATTTTATATTGCGCGGGCGATCTACGTGCACATTTGCTCTAACCTGCCAACAGACGTCCATACAAAAGTATCGCACGATAATCGCGTACCATTTAAACACAGACGACGTGCGGTGCTTAAAATCGCACCAAAATACAGAGTTTACCAACCGGGAAAATGACCCGGCTAAACGCGTGTTATGACTAAGGTACGTTGATTTAACCGCAAAATGCCAAGAACACGTATACCATCACGCAACAAACGGGAATAATGCGCATAAGCTACACATGCGCATGCCACAGCCATGCAGGCTGCACTTGCGAGTTATTTTGCAAAAAAACGTACAGGCGCCACAAGAATTGAACGGAAATATCAGGGACGCCGATGTAGGATGAATTTCGCAAGACTACATAAAGATTTAAAAAAATCATGTGTTCAGTACTTAAAATAAGTGACTAAACATATAAAGTAGAACTTCGATAATTTTCAGTGGAAGGGTAAATGTCGCGGAGGTAATTTGATAAAAAATAATACTTCCGGGTTTTCTTCGTGTTTGTCGTGAAGAGGCCACGGTACACTGGCTTGCTGTAAAACAAGAAGTGTAATTGAAATCAACAGAGGATGAACACTAATTAATACACGGAGGTCAAAGTGTGTTACGATTGTCTTACACCGTTATTACCAGTCGCATCACAACTTTCTACGAAGCAGATTCGAACGGGCGCATAGTGTTCAACCTGTTAGTTGAGCTGATACTTTGCAAACTGAGCTTTTGAATGCGGAAGCTAACCGTGTAACAAAAAACGCTGGGTATAAATAATAACTTAATTTCAATATCCGTCACACTACTTCGCTACGTTAACATAAAACTAGTTCATTCTAGAGAACGGACAACACTATACTCATCAAATATTTTAGATGTCTGAATACTTTATAATTATATAACGTGTATTATAATCATTGAGAAAAAAAAACATATTCTACAATAAACAACATAAAGAATTTTCCTCGCATGCATTAAATACTCGTAATGGACTTATGTTATTAGTTTGCCTTTCAGATCGTTACGAGATACATAAATTATGCTCATGGGTGTGTTACTATCCGTGATAAGATAAATAGTCTAGTACACTATCAAATTATTAAACAATCGCGAGATCATCACCACATGAACAAGCACAAGGTTGTCGAAAAAAGACTCTGGAGCAGGCGCGGTCTTCTGGAAAAATATCGTTGTTGATGTTTTGTCCGACCCCGATGAGCCACTTTCAACCTAAATTTTCCGGAAATTGAATTAACTCGTACAGTACCATATTACGTATTAGACAAAATAAAATGAAACGATTTATTCCTTGTTGCTAACGTTTCATGCTGCTTAAATAACAGTCCACGTTTGACGTTCATAGGTCATGTGCATAGAATCGACTTTTTGCTGTTGGTTGTTTAGCATGTTTTGCTTAAGTATACCATGCAAAAAAAGAATTATATTAACAAACACACAATAAACCCAAATAAACCGCGTCAGATAAAGGTCTCTGCAGTTTTAAAGTTATGTTCACTGACGAAAATATGGTACGTCATATGATCGCTTTACTCACTGTATACATATAAATATGGATGGAGTAAATCTCAAACAATTGTTTGGGTATTGGTGTCTCAACAGTATGGTGTTCAACAAGTTTCGTTTATAGCCAAAAAGCAAAATCGGTGATTCGATCTTTGTTTTGCAGTTATACATTCAGGGCAAACATAACCTCAAGAGCTTGTTTAAAAAAAACATTTCTTTTTTTATATAGACAACTCGTAAATTGTCATAAATGCATATTAATAAAAAAAAATATAGGAAACGAATTTTATTCCGCCCAGTCAGTTTTTGTTTTAATAAACATTTGTGCAGGTAAGCCGAATAATGCATACTCGTCTGTATAGAATCCGGTTCATTATCCACCATGATGATATATGTTCGACATTAACTGTATATATTAAAACATGTTTCTATCATTGTCATTAAAGTGTTACATGCGACATGAAGACCGTTTGATAATAAATAATATACTCAATTATTGTTTCATATATGTTTAACGGCAATAAAGGGACTGTAAACCACGAATGACAAAAAAAAGGTCTAAAATACCGTAATTTTTTACAATTATTGGTTTATATTGATTAAAATATCACGACTGGCATATAAAATTACTTGACAAAAGTTTATATTTTCATTATATTCGGTAATAAAATTTCGTGATGTGAAATCGAAAGTACATCGCGAAAATAGGTGACATAACGATATACACACTATAAATAACGTAGAAGATTGATCATTGTATATATAATATATATATACAATTCACTACGCATGCACAATTTGCATTCCTGGGTTTACCACGTGACGATGATGATCAATCTACTTGCGTTATTTATAGTTAACTGGTGGTAACCTGGCAAACATACCCAGTAAAAATAAAAAAATAAAGTAAAAATAAAAAACAACTTTTTTCAAGTAAGGTTATATACCAGTCGTGATATTTTAATCAATATAAACCAATAATTGTAAAAACAAAATGCGGTTTTTAGTTTTTTTTTCTTTTTTCGTCATTCGTGGTTTACAGTCCCTTTAAGATACCTTTATAAGGTCTAATTTCGGTTATATCACATATTTATTTCCTTGAATTGATCTGAGAGAGGTTGTTAAAAAATATGTAAACTTCATTGCAGCAAAGTGGATTGAAAACCATGTTGCGTCATTTCTCGAGCACGACCTATCTGTCGTTTCCAAGTTGCTGGCGTCTACAGATTGCAGTCCTTTGAATGTAAGTTTTACGTTCGGCTTAATTCGTAGTGTGTACACATCCGAAAATCAAATGTTCCACGGTTCGTTAAATAAATATATGTACGCGTAGGGTATATAAATGACACAGGAATTTGTACCAATGTTTCATATGATTTTTTTTCTAGGGCGTTTACTGTATGTATATATCATAAGTAATGTCGAAGAATTGCTAAAAACAGTAAGAGCACAAACAACAACTGTAACAACATAAACAATCTATTTCAAACGGTTTGCGTTAGCATGCGGGCACATCTTTGTAACTACTCCCATGTGTAATAATATCTTATCTTTAAAAAANAAAAAAAAAAAAAAAAAAAAAAAAAAAAAAAAAAAAAAAAAAACAACAGACATATCGTTATTATCGCGATTAAGCATTTTTATTTATGCTCAGTGACAAATTTCCGTAAATAACAAAACGCACACTGGAAACATAAACAATTGATAAAACTGCGGTCACTACCTTGAGAAGCTTGGACTAAAAAAGAGGTTTATGTTTTGTCGAATCCCATTTTCAACCCTTGTCCTTTTTGATGCATTCATGCTTTCATAATGACAAATAAAATGTCAAAATTTCAAACGCATCTTTTTTACATTATTGCATTATAGAAGAATTTTTAGTAACAAATGCTTTAAATGCATTTTTTTTTAAATTTGGAGTTGATTCAAAATTATTAAAACAGAACGTCTTATTTAAGTAAATAATTTTGTATGATTTCTTACATGTTTGTAAAGACGGACCCTAGAAAGCCTGTTTTAATGTTATAAAATCAGAATTACTAGATTATGTTTTATGTTTTTCAGACGGATGACCTCGTGTGTTATTTTTGTATTCACGATTATATCGAACCTGTTAGAAATTTAGTTCAGCATCTTGGCCTCATGGATTCAGTTTTGATAGACGCTTTGCAATACAAGAAAATGTGCAATGAAGTAAGTTGAACTCTTTATATATGATTAGTTTAGTGTATTTACTGTTTTATGTGTTCTAATATGATAAAGAAAATATTAAATAAATGTATTATCAATAATTGAATTATCCAAAGTGTAGTTAACTTGTGTTGTCTGTTTTATGTGTGTGGCGCGTTGCTTTATGAAATCAATACCTATTGAATTGAAACAGAAAACATACAATGCAAAAAATATTTTTATAGGACCCGTTTGATAAACTTCATAAACCAACTATATTGTAACATCATAATCCAACGTTTATTTACTAGTTCGATAACTATAAACTCTCACGATAATACAAATTTGAAAGTTGTCGACTGCAAATTTAAATTCGTGTGACGATTCAAATTAATCTCTTCGTCATGTATCATGACAAAACGCTTCAATTTATCCAGCCAGCCA
>VMBQ01007149.1:15153-35153 GCA_007657795.1 Dreissena rostriformis | reverse complement strand
CCCATTATGATTCGATAAAGTATTGATTGATGAAAGAAACTCCCAATGGAAGCAAGTTCAACATTTTACTTTCGCAATCTTGAGCCAACATTTGAATATGAACATGAATATGAACATTAATTTTCAATATTTGTATGGCAAATTGAAAATCAAATATTATTTACTTCAATGACATTTATAACGAACACGTTGACCCCGATACTGACACGTTTACTCGTATTGGTTACACAACGAAAACTGTGTTTCTGTGACATATGAACGAATCTGCACATATTACACATATTAACATTTTTCCCAACAGTGTATATGTCTTGTGAGTATTAAGAAGTTTTCTGCTGTACAGAATAAACTTATTTGCTGTTGAATGAAATGTACCTTGTTTGTTTGTGTTATGGTACTACTTCTTCTGAAGTTGTAAGCTTTTTTATCAACAGCTGTTATCTGTTTTGAAAGAAAGTAATAAGATTATCTATACTGGCAATACACACCAATAGACATTATACCATTTTGATTGATAAGACTAAAATAGCTCATACATACACAATGATTATAGAATTCTACACAATTGCAACCGTTTTAAAACGTCAATATAAAATAACTGGAGATTTCGTTACCCAAAACTGATGTTATCTGATGTTTGAGAATATTTAGGATGAATCCATCTGATGTTATTATGTGCCCGGATAATTATGTCTGTGATATCTCGCACTATGCCTTTGCATGGAAAGGTCGAGACTATTGTCCAAACTCAACTGCTGATGTTTGAAACAATTCAAATGACGAGTCCAGCAGAAGTAAGCAAGGGCGTCAACAAGGAACTGAGGGAAAAGACGATTCACTGGGCGGCAGTTAGGGCCGAACAAATAATGCCAATCAGTTACACTGATAAATACATATGTCAACTGTACGAGGTACTTGCCAAGGGAGAAACCACGCATGAATTTCTAAAAATACCTGTGTAAGTACATTTATATGACAGGTCGCGCAGTTTTTTTAATTCGGACTAGTCAGTATTAACCATTTAAAAGAGAACCAAGCCGCTGTGTATCGGAACACATATTATTATCATTTAAATATAGTAGTTTTAATCCAAAAATAAAGGTTTACATTTGTGTATGGTTAAGTAGATGTTATGTTTATTCAATTTGGTGTATTAATCGTATATTTGTTTAGATTGCTTTGAACGAAAATTAATTTACTGCACTTTACGTGTTTGTGTTTGGTTTAATCTGCTCAATTACATTAATTTCAACACGAATATGAATTCATAAATTAGAATATTCATTTGACGACAGGGCGCCTGTCTCTGCCGAGACCATGAGAGAAACTGTTCAGCACATTTTTAAAGGGAAACACGACGCAATGCAGATAGAGCGAGAGTTCAAAAACGACGATTCGAAGAAGGCGACAAGCCCAGAAACGCGCCGATTAGACGAAAAACATGCGCTAAAAATCGGTAGCTTAGCAATATCCCGTTTTCTCCTGTCGGCCTACCTGCTATGTCAACAATATCTTAAAACTACTTGATATGACTGATCCTTGTCTTGTTCTCTACCAATTATACATACAATGTAAATTGTTCCGAAGTTTTGCATCGATGGGCCTCTGAACATAACATTATTTGTTTAATTTGAACATTTCAAAAGACGTCTTATAAACAATTTAGTAGATTGCATTTATGATTATTACGATGTGAAATTAGTTCATATTTTTGACTTACAAACATAACATATTATAATACAATAGATCAGATTAGTTTGTGTCAACAGTCAAAAGTAATGTCGATGCAAATGTAAAGCAGACAATAACCAAACAGCACATGCAAGCTACTTACACGTACGCACATAAACTCCATTGAAATAAGCTTAATTGGCGCATGGCTCCCTGTGTATACTAAATTATGTATGCATGTGTATGTTTTTGTTACAGGTGTAGAACGCATGAAGGAAGCTTTGGCTATATTTACACCGCATCAAAGTCTGGAGTTCGATGACATGGATACAGCGAGCATTAGATAAGACTAAGCAATCGTCGACAATTTTTTCAATGTAATATTCAATGTCAGTTGAAGAATCAAATCGTTGAATTTAGGACAGAATTATACATTTTAGTCTGTATTTTGCGATACACGAACTGTTTCAATGGCGTGTGCAAATGATTTCGAATTTCAGTAACAATGGTATGATTTATTTTTTATGATTGTGTGTTTTGCAATTAATTCCTCGATTAAAAGTTCGGCACAATTGGGGCGATGCTTTTATCTTTGAAAAGCGGTGACCCAATCTTTATTTGAATTAATAGTGCTGTGTGGTGCTGTATGTATTGTCATGTAATTAGCCGTTTTGCGTTTGTGTTTTGTATATATTTACCAGCATAAATCGCTACTTCTTTCAGTTTCTTTAAAATTGTTTGATCAACGATATAAACCAAATCGACTGCATTATTCCAAACATATTTATTCCAAACCACCTTGCATTTCATTGCTATTTTGGAATAAATAAATACAAAGTAGTTAACGAATGCATATGATCAATATTATTCTCATCAGAGCTCCAGATAATTTTAAAGATAAAGAGTATTTCACTCATGACTTTTGTAGCTGACGAGTAAAATACAAAATCAAAGACTTTTGCGGGAGTACTTAAAATACTCCCGCAAAAGTCTTTGATTTTCTTATTTTATAAAAAAATATACATGAACATGCAGAAAACATGTATTAATAATAAAGAACATCTACTCTTGTTTACATAAACATGCATTTTGAAATGGCTGATCAAATAATCCGAATTGGGGCACTGTTGGAGTGTTGGTCCAACTGATAATTGCACAAAATGCGTTTGCCAATTTAATGATGTTTTTTTTACTCATCAAAAGTATAAATCATGCGTGTTTGGAAATTTTCGACGAGTATTTTACGCATATACGCATCTTATCTGGAACTTTAATTTTCATCACTCTTAGCTTGTACATCTCCGACAATGAAGGATCATATTTCACTTTAGTCATCGTGTCTGCTTGTCCATATTTTGAGTGGAATATTTTGTCTAAGCGTATACCGCACTGCTTCTGCTCTTATCAAATGATATGGTATTCATTATTCAATAATTCTAAGCAACAAAATAGAAAATAATATGTATTACATTTCAAACAATTACCTTTAGCACATGGGTCTAACAAAGTATGTTCCGTGCAAATCACTCGTTAACACATATATATAGCTCATAATAAAAGTGTTTTGATACATAGATGATTGTTAGTACTCCAACTCGTCTCTTTACAACAATGTTTATATTTTATGATAAAAAACAACAACATTACATTTGTACCTTACAAAATCAGATGACAACAGTGGAAGAGAAGGAACAGTAGCTGAAGTGCTTCCATACGATCATTATGACACTTATCGTAACGCAGGAATTATAACGCATTCTAAACGAAACGTTGATTTGATGAATAGGGGCCAGCCCGAGCTCCCATAGGTTTCACAGAGCTGCAGTTCGAGTATCTATCTGCATGTTTAACTCGTCACGAAAATGATTTATAATATTTGTCATGGGTGTTTTAAAGGCGGAGAAAATGGTCGTTGTGCTTGATGTTATAGGCATGTATTACCTATGTTGCGCGTTTTGAATTTCCATAAGAGCTGGTGTTCAAAAAAGTTGTCGCTTTACCGATCAAACAGAGTGCTCTTGTCTTATTCAATACATCCGCTTTTAAATCAAATATATTAATTTTCTTTTTCGATAGAATTGTCTTTAAAAAGAATAATAAGCAAATGAAATCATAATATCAGAGCGTCATCGATGAATAATTGCCGGGCAATTGTGTTGAAAATGATGTCAATTAACAATATATGAACATTATGGTTTAGATATAAAGCGCTTATTTAAACAAATTGAAGGTGCTGTTGGAGATGAGACTGAGTGTATAGCAGAACATACCTACATACAATATGTTTATCTGTGTTATCGGTTCTTTATATATTAAACGATACATTTAACATGTCCGCCAGTAAGTTAACATCATCATTTGACCTCGGGATATCGACCACAATTATCTTGAATATGTCATATTTGAGATTGTTGACGTTATAAAACTATCTCAAACTAAGATAGTAATCATAAATAATTTAATTTGTGAGTAAAGTCACGAACCACATAAAGAAGACTCCGGACTCTGATAATTTGAATAATATTGTCCTCAAATGACTAATCCAGTTTATTAGTTTCCTGTCTCCTTTTCCATCAATATGCATCTGATCTTGTCCAGGCCATAATTCAGAATGTTGTGGTTGTTTCAGTTGATTTAACTCCAGTTCCGGTTACTGGCATACCGACCACCTTCATAAACGGGATGACTCCGTGACATCAATATCACTAAAACTAGTCAGTTCTGAATATAATCAAAAGGTGATTAGATATGGTATTCATCAAACACAGTTATCGAGAACACGGTAGTTGGTCACATTGATGGTTCAATGTCGTTGCAGTTCTCGATTGACATCTTACAATGTATTATAACCGAGTTCACACTCGACTTTATGAAACGCGTGATGCTTCTGAATTTGATTTTGATTTTGTTAATTGTCTTTTTTGAGGGCAATATTTAAATAGACCTTTGTCTTGCATATACTTGTATTTTCACTTTCTTGTTCTTGAATATTAATTTCAACAAATGTAACCATTCTCCAAGTATTTATAGTAAGGGTGTTAACCCTAACCCTTTACATTATGTAAATGTAAACAAGGATATTTTATGAACTAAGCACTACGTGTTTCATTTATAAACAATAGTTTGGTAAAACAAGCATACATTTTCCTTATGCGAGTTTACATTTTTAATACTATTCTTGACGTTTCCAAACGGCTGGGTGGCTGCGTTTATGTAAGAATACGAAAATTGGTGCTAACATCATTAACAAATAGATTAACTGCTATATTTATATATTGATCGAAATTGCAATCTCGTCTATATTTAATAATACATCATATTGGATTTCAATATTGAGTGTCTTTCATCTTTAATTACTTTTCTATGGATGCTTGGTAAATAACTTTCATTAATGTACATAATAAAAAGACATTGTAGCACCTTTAATATCAATCTTTTTATTAGTATTATTTTTTTACATGTATGTTCACGTTCGCAGTTGCCGAAACGTTTATTTATGCGTGTTCCTGTACACAAAACAACGGTCGAACACCACGTAGACTGGTTGTGAGCATGACTTTATACTATATTAACTGTAAATCATGCATAAATCTGCATATATTACGTAGAAAGAAAACAAATATCTACATCTACATCGGTACATTGACCAGTCAAACTTGACAATTACTCAACGGGTAGTGGCGCTTAAAACAAGAGTTTAGAGATGCATAGAAAGATAGATTATAAAAACAATACAAGAGGTGATACAAATTAAGTTCAATATAATAGTATATATTCAGATTATATAAGGTTAGAAGAGATCATACAGATAAAGTACACAATACTACATATTTAAATTAGGAATAATAAGGATAGATACATAGTAAAAGGAAGATAAAAGAGAGATAATCCCAGTAGGTCATATAACCAGCTGGGAGTGAAACCCCTTGTAAGAAATGCAGCGTCGCTAGCTCCCTCTTGAAGGATACAAAAGAAGGGGGCCTCAGCTACTGTAGCTGGTAGTCTGGGGAAGAAACTGAACTTAAAGACATCTGATGATGTTGAGTAGTGGTTGTAGGTCATGCTATTCATGTTCCGACGTGTTCGCGCTGGTGCTTCTGATAGGTACGCATCACTTGGTATGTAGACAGGTTCATGTATGATCTTGTACAGAATGACTAGCTGGAGTTATTCTCGTCTGTCCTCAAGAGACTCCCATTGAAGTAGATGCAACGTTTCGGTAACGCTGCTGGTATTGCGGTAACGGTTGGTGGTAAAACGTGCTCCTCTTCTTTGGACCATTTACATTTTCTTTACTTGTTCTTTTGTGTGAGGGTTCCAGATTGATGCGCAGTATTTTAAGTGAGGTAGGACTAGTGTCTTATAGGCATTGACTTTTGTGGCTTGAAAACTGTGCCGAAGATTTCTACGTAGGAAGCCCATCATGTTGTTAGCTTTCTTGGTGGTTCGGTCAATATGGGTGACCGAGACTGAATGTCCACACCAAGGTATTTTGTTGATTTGTCCACAGTTAGGGTTGTTCCTGTCAATAGGTATATATGTTCTATCAGACGGCGCTTCCGGTTGACTCTAAGTACACTGCATTTATGTGGGTGAAACTCCATACCCCATGTTTGTTTCAATATAGATAGGGTTTGTAGGTCGTTCTGCAGGATGTCACAGTCCTCTTTGGCTCTGATTTGGCGATAGACAATGCAGACATCAGCGAACAGCCTTGTAGATGACTTTAGTCCGTCTGGTAGGTCGTTGATGAAGATGATAAATAGCCGCGGCCCTAGGACAGAACCCTGGGGCACGCCGCTGACGACCGGAACCTGATCGGAGGTGGCGCCTTTCACAATGACCTGCTAGGAACGTTTGGACAGGAATGATGAAATCCATCTGTGGGTGCTTCCTCGGATGCCGCAGTGGCCCAATTTTTTGAGAAGGCGCTGGTGTGGGACCCGGTCAAATGCTTTGCTAAAGTCGAGCACGACCATGTCGGTCTGGATGCCTTCGTCAAGTGAGTACGCGAGCTCGTGACTTAGCGTAAGTAGATGGGTCTCACAGCTTCGACGTGCTATGAAGCCATGTTGGCAGTTGGAGAGGATTTTATGCTTGTCTAGGTGCTTTAAAGTGGTGCTGACAATGACGTGTTCCAGGAGTTTACAGCAGAAACTGGTCAAAGACACGGGTCGGTAGGTGCTGGCCTCATATCTTGAGTCCTTCTTGAAGATGGCTGTGATGTTGGCCAATCTTCTGGCGTAGTGACTCGTTGAAAACCCACGTCAGGATAGGTGCAAGCTCTGCAGAGCATTTTTTTTTATATCCGAGCTGATATCTGGTCTGGCCCTGTGGCTTTGTTAGGGTTTCTTGTGTCCTTCTATTGTCACCACAATGTCACTCATGGATGGAGATGATTGTCCTGATGGTTCTGGTACATCGGTCTTGTCTTCTCTAGTGAAGACAGAAGAGTATTGGCGATTAAGGATGTCGGTCTTATCCTTGGCTTCGTTGAAGAGTCGACCATTATCTTTCAAGGGCGTTATTTCTGTTCTATCTGTTCTTAGTGATTTAATATATGTCCAGAATCTTTTTTGTTTACTTGGCTGACTCGTATCTGAATCTTCAATCTCCATAATGTTATTTATATATTCCCAGTATGATTGTCTTTCCACTTTCTGGGCTTGTCGTTTTGATTCCTTATACTTTTTTTTACTTTTAGTTCTACTCATTCTTGTGTATAGAGACGTCTTCCTGCGCAGCACTGACCTTACTTTCTTGTTGATCCAAGGCATCGTGGTATTGTTGCCTCTAAGAAGTCTAGAAGGAATGTGTGTTTCCAAAAGTTTGAGAAGGTTAGATGTAAACATAGTCCAGCGGCGGTCGATGGTCTTATTACTTGCCAAAAGGTCGTTCAGATCATTCCAAAGTGCATCGTAGTAAGCCCTCTTGTAGCAGAGGACTTTTCTTGGTCTAATTTTTTTTTTATCCTGGGCGAAGGCTTGACTCTACATAGACAGAATGTTATCAGTTGTCTCTGTGTAGCGGGTGGGGGAAGTTACCAACTGTGTGAGGAATCTGTCATTTGCAATTAAAAGTAGTTGGTAACTGAGGGCCTTCATGGAAGCTCCTGGTGTTACTTGTGTTACCGAGGCGTCTTCCCAATTAATGTCCCCGAGGTTGAGGTCACCTGCGAACCAAATATGAGGCCTCTCTGAAATCCTGGACAGCTAAAGTTATTTAAATATATTGGACAACAATTCTTGAAAAATATTATCTACTTTTGGACTCATTACGGAAAATACTTAAAAACACTTGTGAATGAGCAGTCTTAAATTACAACGACATAATAACCAACGCATTTCATTCTAAGAACGTATTTTTCCTGAACATCATAACAATTACAAGTATCAATGGTATGTATACTTTAGCTTTAGAACTATTGTGTCTCAAAAATATAGCCTGAACATCTTTTCTTTTTATTCAGTAGCTGAATTGAAAAATAAAACGCACACAAGTTAAATCAGGGAGACTGTAGGTATATGTCAAAGCACCATTCAAAACAATTGTTTTAAGGTAATTTGGATGTAAAAATATACGCCGTGCGAGTTATACGTCTGTATGTAGACGAATACCTGAATTCAAAACACAAAATAGACAATATCAGTACTCAGAACTCTGAATGATTATCGCGTGAGCTGCAGAATTAGTCTTAGAAAACAGCTGGTATCATACACTTTTACCTTGTTATTAATCAAGAAGAAATACTTTTGGCTGAATCTTGATGACACCTGGTCAGAATAATTGTATGTTCACACCAGAGTAAATTGACGTAAAACTAACGAGGTCGCGAGGTCGAATCTTTGACAAAAAATTAGAACGCGTATATGTGCCTCTCACTCAAGCTGTCTATTAACTACCTGTAATTACCGTTCTTAAATGTTAAACGTTTTTATAAAGAGCGGATGTTCCAAATAAGAAACGAACGCATCTGAATTTCTGTTTAAGAAATATTTGCACGAATTGATAGCGAGATACGAAAAATATAAACGACATAATTTAGTTTGAGGAAAATAAAAATATATTTGTGACCTATTTGAAAAGTTGGTTAGTTACATATGTTTGGAGAACAAAAGAACCAACCGAAAGTACTTCTAAGCAAAAGGAAAAAAAATAATTATATAAACAATGTTACATCATTACGTAGAGTCTCACAATTATTAGCGGCTATATTGTTTGTGGAGCTCCATAATTAAAGCCATCATCCATTGAGCACCCATGTTACTGCGCAGTTGTACACTTCGGGACAGGGCAAACGTCATACTGGGTTCGTCCGCCTGCTTTTTTTTTCCACCGTCGTGAAAGCTATGGGGACACTGTCATATCGCGTCACAAATGTCGGCTGCAAATTAAAAATTATCTTTTGTTGGGGCCTACCACAATTTTAAAATATACAGTATCATATCTGGCGTTTTTATTCTAGTGTAATATATACACGTATTTGCACAGTTTAATTATTCGATTTTACGTAGCCACGTTATATACCATTAGCGACATTTACTAGTGTCAGCCTGACATACCTCTTGTAGTGATCGTTTACAGATACCAGCATTTGCATTATTCATAGTAAAACTAGTTAAGGTATATGTTGGTTAACTGATAGCTCTTTTATGACTGAAATAATGTTAAATGCGGTAGAAGCGCATACAAAATAACACAGAGCCTGTATATTGAGTCATGAATTGACGTGACTAGTGTTTTTTGGTATGAATTGCAGTAGTTGTGCTCGATACAAGTCGATATAAACGACATATCGAACGTGAACTTGACAAAAATTGCCCGCGTCGAAGATATAGATATCGATTCCTAGGTTCACATCACCCTCCTTAGAATGCAATGTGTTCCAAACCTGTTAACTGCATAGAAAGGATATTTAATTTTATCTTATTTTTGCAATTTAACGTTTTGCTAATAAATTTACCATATCATCCATTATTGCACCCTATCTTTCCAAGAGCATTTATGAGCTGCGGCGATCCATGCACTGGGCAGTTCCACGAATAATGAAAAGAAGTACGTATACAATGGTTTACCAAATCAACGGCCATAACATTAATAGTGCGCATCCAAAATATAATATACAGTACACTCATTATTCTCCTGCGTGTGTACTTTATTACTGTTAATGAATAGCATTGGTTAGATTGACACATGACACATAAGCCTTAGACTAAAAGTGGTAAAATACCTACTCATTAGGACATCCTGCAGCGGGACATTTAAAGTTGTCGAGAATGCACCAATCACTTGGCTCAGTCATTCTGGAAAAAATAAGTTGTAGTTAGTTTCAGACATCGGATCATTACTGTCATGCTGTTAAAAGTAAACACACATTTAGTTTTTAAGATTACAATTGATTAAAGTTTTTAAGATTACAATTGATTAATTAACGTTTCATTCAATCATGTTTGGTTATAAATGATACATGGATACTTTTTTTTTGAAGAATTGCATCTTTACTATGTACCCAGTATATGCTTTTTGGTCGCTCATAATAAAATGACAGATGTTATTGGATATGTTTAATTTTGAATGATCAGAACATGGCGCAAGTAAGTATCAACGAGTATATATGATTACTATTTTGAGACTTTCAAAAAGCGTTTAAAGATATTAAAAAATAGAATTTATAAATCAAAACAATTCAGGGCTGTTTTTTGGATGAAATTACATTTATAACAAAAGTATATGCACATGACAAATACATTTTTTTTAATTCATTAAAAAAACATGTTTTTTTTCAGATGCTCATTCATAAATAGACAAAATCAGTTTAGTAATAGAGTATTTAGAAAGACATTAACATTGCTTGCAAACTATGTACGGTGTGGAGTGGGGTGGGATTGCCTCGACCCTCACACACATATTTACGCTGATACTAAAGTATATTGAAAAGGAAAAAACATTACTGCAATGATAATAAATGTTAATATGTTAGTATAACACCATTTTAAAAAGCGTAAAATTCTCACCTTATGAGCTTTATCCCGACTGCAGATTTGCCTGTAAAGATCTATTTATTGTGTATACAACTAATGAGTTTAACCTACTTATACATGGAAATCGTAAATGATAAACAACAACATGATACGTAATCAGAAAATATTCACACGAAGTTTCAATGTTATCAGCTTGAAATTAAGAGCGTTATGCAGATACGAATGTACGAATATACGAATATCAACGAAATAAATGTTATTGGAAGTATAGCAAATTGGTTTTGTTTTAAATAGTAACCTTCTTTCATAAATATGACCTACAGTACTTTAAAGACTGAACGATTATATAATAAATGTATATATATTTTGAGGTTTGTTTTGTATTACAACGCTACATAAAGATAACAATATGTCGTCACACAATTACAGGAAAAGAATAAGAAGTATACAAATAGAGCTCATTTATACTCATAAACATCGCTTTGGCATCTAAAGCTCATTCAAGAATATATTAGTGCAGGGAAGCAAACGTTTGACATTTATTATAACATAAATGTAACCTTTGCTCTCCAGTTTTGCATAAGCGTGACATACCGTTTCATTAAACATAGCATGTCGTACCAAGAACTTCAATCCACAAACATGACATATTCCGATAAAGCAAAAATATTTGTTCGACCTTTAAGTGTATGTAATATCTTCATGTTTGTAGATGATATACATTTTATAGACAAGCACCGTTTCAGAAATGGGTTTTAGGTTTTTTTTCTTCAGAATATTTATATACATTAAGAAAGAATATACATCTTATATACAGACGGTGCGTCTCTTCCCTGTATTCAAACTATAAACTATAATACAAATTATTTAAATGAACGCAATTAAGTTATACATCTACAACTGAACCATGTACCTTCCTTTTCGTTAACTAGCGACCCAACACGGTACCATACGCAAAATCTATGCAGTTTGTTTCACCCGCGAATAAGGCTTTTGTTTAAGCAATATAGAGCCTTATCAAATTATTTAGACCAGCTAGGCACACCTTAAGTGTATATTGACTGAAGCAGAAGACTGAGTTCACATTGGGGCTGTCTGGCGGTTCACTTTCAAGTCGGAAGTGGGCTTGGGCCCGCAGTGAAGTTTATATTTCTAAAACTGTACCAAACACGTTCATTTTGGGAATCAACCAGTGTATATTGATTTTAAAAGCACATATCTTGACAGACATTGTTTTACTATAACAAAAAATCTAATACAAAATATTTTCACACGTTGAAGTTTGTTTCTTACAAAATGTTAACATGTCAAAAGGATAAAAAAAATATTTACAAGAAATTATTTGCATTTTTTTTTCATAATCGCCAGTTACATTAAATCCCAACAGCGAACCAAATTGGAGTTAAATTGAATGGACGAAACTTGTGGGTATTTTCGAGTACCCGTTATATTTCTGATATACAATTATTTGTTTTAATGACTGTCTTCGTGGCAATATTGCAAATGCCTTAAATCGATATCACACACTACAAATACAATCCGATAAACCAGACGATAGATGTTTACCATTAAGAAACGAGATCAACGTATTCGGAAATATAAATTACATCGTGATTTTCAATTCTCATCCATTTAATTACAAGTTGAAACATCTACAAGTTGATGGTGTAGTTTAATATTTAAATAATACAACCCATATCGAAAACTATCTGTACAGAAACCACGGTTATTGAATGGGACATACATCATACATTATGTAAAAAGGTTTTCGTGTTATGTTGATTGGTTTAGTATGCGATCTATTTTTTCATCTTCTTTGAAATATAAAACCCCAGAATATCAGCAACGGAAGATATTTTCATATTAAATATGGATTATGTCCACGCGAACATCTACATGCACATGTCTATGGAACCAAAACCATATACAACACGCAACACGAAACGAGTAAATGAATCACTTATCAACACCTTTTGTTCATCTTTCTAAGTAATTCTGAGAGCCCTTGACAGGTTGAACTTGTAATTCTATGCTAGCGTCAAATACGGAGTACAATTACTCTGTTCCTTTTAAAGCCAAATGCGAAATTTATTGCATTGTATTTATGTTGACCGTTTTTTTTACCATGTTGAATAGTTGGAAGTATTTGCTGTAAAGCTGGGATTTGTTTCGTTTCATAGAAGGGAACTGTTCACAGATTTATGTATTTGTAAAACTAAATCGATCATATTAATATTCATTACTTAAATTAAACCGTTCATATTTATGTCAGGCTTAATCGCACAGAATAGTTTAGAATTTAGAAAGTGGTGCGTCTATGCAGTTATCTCGGTCTATGTCGATTGAGATCGCAAATGTTGAGCTTACATGATTATTTTATTATGACATGCTTGCAATCGTGGCCTTTATGTTTAAACAAAAATATCATACTGCTTGTTAGACTGGGACTGATACGGTCGTCATTGTTTGCCGCATATAAACTATTGCGCGTTCTTGAATATGGACATAGCTCGACTTCGATCCTGCATTGTCAGAGGGCCATATAGGCGCAAGATAAATGGATACAGGGATGAAGGTCTACTGGGCGTAGTCAATTGCTAGTGCAACTGACGATCCGATTTGAACATACAAATTAATACACACGACTTGCAACTCTGCGAGGCCCATATAAGCTTTCACTCGCCCGTATTCATCAAAGACACGAAATAGTATGCATATCATATAATAAGAGTCAGAGTTAAACTTTCTGTTAACATTTTCTTCTTCCTCGTCTCCATAGGGCAGACTAGGGTTAAAGATTGCGTGTGTGGAGACAGCGTGTCACGAGCAACACAAGTGCCCTTAGCTTAAAGGCCAAATGCACTTAATCTTAACATCGAAATATTGAGCCTTCAGACTACCTGGCCTTCTGAAAATCGGTCGGTCACCTCTTATTTATCTTACATCGTACTACATTTATGTAAAACATGAGGGAATCATTCTTTACTATTCACATGATCACATGCACACTCGCATATTGTTATATCACCACAATTGAGTATCACACACTTCAAATTAAAAACCCTGCCGAAACCTCTAAAGCTCAAACTAAATGGCAAAACCTTCTTGGAGAAAAAGAATGTAATTGGAAACACATATTTGTCATGCCATATAAATCAACTACTGATAGCACACTGAGAAATTTTCAGTATAAATACATCCAGAAAATCATAGCTACAAATAAATATCTTTTTAAGTGCAACCTATCCAACACAAACCTATGTGATATGTGTAGTGAACATATTGAAACAATAGAACACCTTTTCGTATGATGACCCAGAATACTGTATCGTCATCCGATTTGGTTAAGTATAGAAGGGTAAAATTACTACTAAAAAAACAAAAAGAAGCAAACGCCCATGATACTTGCTGCAGTAAAAAATGCAGTAACGTAAGTGACGCTTTTATTAATAGATTTTAGTAATGTATCACTTTTTTACTTTTAATTTTTATTGATGAGATACGAATTTGTTTCGATTAGTTCTAGTTTTCAAACTTTAATATGCAACAGCTTTTCATGAATGTGTACATTTCAGAACCATAGAGGAGATTCTCGACCGAATCCCTATGCATAAAAACGCGTCCATTAGTAACGGGGCTATTCAAGCAGCGGTATACTCTGGTCATACATAAGTTGTACGTTTTCTCATTAAGGTACCTTGTAAATACCTTATTTGTTAGTCTAATTGGTTTGTTATTCGTTTGCAACAGTATTTAAGCAATATAAGTTAATTAACAATACGGACAGATCTGACTGATCGTAACCATTCCTTTTTTAATTTTTGTATTTCAATAGCTCTCAACTTCGCTAATTAAATCCTGAGTAGAACGGTGTTCGTAGAAAATCTGTCACTATTTCACACAGAAATATGTTATTGTTGGGATTTGACTCCACGGCCAAGCGCCCTATTAACAGTGCTAGCCGGGCCCAAACCTTATCATTAGAAAATTAAATAAGTTCATACAGATGTTCGTGTTAGAACACGAGTGCATCGCTTTTTTGTAACTTTAGAAAACTGTCGCGGTGCAGTTTCAAGTAAGCAGAAAAAAATACACTGTTGTTAAATTAACTACTGCAAAGTTTGTATCAATCTTTGTTCTGTTGTTCTGAATTGAAAAAAAATAATAATGAACAATATTGTTAGGTTTTTTGTGTTACTTGACGATTATGTACTGATGTACAAGTCAATGTCACTGAGTGGCATTTTTTGTTCGGCCCTTACTGCCGCCCAAAGAATCGTCATGTACCTCAGTTCCGTGTTGACGCTCTTGCCTACTTCTGCTGGACTGGTCATTTGAAGTTTTTCAAACACCAGCAGATGAGATTGGACAATACTCTGGACCTTTTCATACACATACATAGTGGCATATATGACGTTATTATCCGGGAAAATAATAACATCAGAATCATTTATTCTTAATATCCTCAAACATCAGATAGAGTGTATGGTTCTGGTTAATGCATTTTTTTATCAGTAATTTTATATTGATGTTTTAAAATGGTTTTAGTTGTGCCAAATTATAAATTCATTGTGTATAAACTATTACAGTCTAAGTAGAGTTAGCTATTGTGTTCCGCAAGGTTGCGATTAATAGCGATTGCGTTTTTAACCGTTTTAAACCGTTTTTAAGTGTGTGTTTGCGATTGTTTGCGCTTATTTCATTGCGAATGCGTTGCGATGAAAACCGATGAAAAGGCGGGGCTTATGTGCACTATATTTAGAGTCCTATTTTAAGTCCTATTTATAGATTTACAGCACGCCGTATCGACAATCCCAGAAATCAATAACCCCCGGATTACCGCTCGCACGCGTTACTGAAGAACAATACAGGGACCTATATGTTTGAATAGGTCTCTGAACAATAAAAGGATGCGAAGCAATTTTATCTAATATATTTGAAGATTTAAATAGTTTCTGTTATCGATATGATCATCACATAATAGTTCGTATTTTTTAATATTTTTTTATCAGTTATTTGGTGATTAAAAGAAACAAGATTCGTGTGCATTTTTTTAAGAGTCATAAAACTCAGCATGAATTGATTTCCTAGATTGTGATCTTAAATGTTATCAGAAGGTGACGCGTGGTATCTTATCTTAATAACGGTATCAACACATGTGCAGAAATGTGGTGTCACAGACAAACCGATTAACACTTTTAAACCACCCTTGGGACATCGCCTCCCACCGAGACAAAGTTTTCGTGACTCTATCGCAGATGTTTTTTTCACATGTTTTTTTAAGACAATTAGATCTACTTTGCTTAAATTGACAATCCGTAATTAACGAAGAAAAACATCAATTATTTTGTTCGTGTTTTATTTATTTTATCATAAATTTAGACTTTATTTCGAAAGTTTATTTAAGGCTCCGTATTTTTCATATTGAACATTTTATCGTAAATTTAGATATTATTAAGAAAAATTAAATTTATAAAATATGAAATCAGTTTAGTTAACATTATTTTAATAAGTTATAGGCAAAAGCTGATAGGTACTTTTCAATACAAAATATGCCATGTCCTGATATCTTACACAGTTTTGCTAATGAATATCTCCGGTACTTGTTTATTTAAAATTCATATCCGGCAAGAGATGTTTGTGTAAGCCTGAGAGCGATGTTTTAGATTTTAATTTAAATAAAAACTTCAGTTTTAGACTTAACCAGATAATACTTTTTAATAAAAAAAGTTTTCCTCTACATGAAATCTTACAGAGTTTTGCTTTTCTCAATATTTTCGGACCAATTTTAGTTTAAACCACAAACTGTATTTGGGCTTTATATTTTACATATCCTTCAAAAAAGATACTTAAAAAAGAAAAATCAATAACGAAAAAATAAATGTTTAGACAAACAAAGATATGTACTATTAAATAAAAAAGGNTTTTTTTTATCAAATCCGCGGTAGACATATTTTCTGTAAACGTATAAGTCTGTGTTGTTGTTTTTAATTAATAGTTTAAGTTATCCTTACGTTCAAGGTTGGGTACTGTATTCTACTATTCCGGAAATTCAGTCATTGCGAAAATTTCGGCGACAAGATGCCGCATCGGACTCCAAAACATATTGAAACAACAATTAGAAGGTTAAAGAGTGCTGGGTGCAACTCGGTTGTAATTTCTAAACACTTGATACTTCATCATTCTTATGTTATAACTCACCGTGGTGTACGGAATATTCTATCCAAGTATTAGTAATGGAAATAACGTCGAACGTCGTCCGCGAAATCAGGTGAAAGAGAGCATGTCGATTTTGTGGATTTTTTTTAATAAATATAATTAAGATACTTCATACTGTTTTGCTCATTAGCATATTTTGACAAAAGATGAAGTGTCTCATATAAATCAATCTCATATCTCTTCTCAGTGAATACAATTGTACATATTTGATACATACTTGATAAACTATATCAATTAATAACTTATATAAGATAAACTTTAATAAGATCGGCGTGGCGTTGTGGATATGATGTCCGCCTAGCGATCGGGAGGTCATGGGAGCGTTCCTTTGATCTCCCCCAAAGACACACAGTACTGGTTCTAGTCCAAGGAAACGTACTCGAGAGCGTTTATATAAGCCTATGGCTTTCGACGCAATCGAGCAAAAATAAATAGGTTTAAACTAAACTAAACTAAGAAAAAAAATTTAAAAGCCAAGGAAATCAATTTGTAATATTATCAAGTCACGTATACAGACTAAACAATATGACCCGTGTCATGCAAAAATGGGCCTTATGCCATATGCGGCCATATTAGATCCAGAAAAGACTGCGCATCCGCGCAGTGTGGTTAGGAGCTACCCAGTCCGCCAACGGGACCACGCAATCTTGCGTTTATTAATAGCGGACAGCATAGTTCCTGACCACGTCTACCAGTGCACATTAAGGTCTCATTGGCCATCGTGTGCTGGCCTATTTGGTCCTAAATTATCTCTTTAGCGAATACCCGGGCAGCCGGGGTAAATTTGATCTAATTTGGCTCAAAATTAAAAAAAAATCCCTGAAAGGTCACAGGGGCAGGTCGATACCATTGAACTCGTGAAGAGGCGGAAACGACCTGTAACTAAACTCATAAAAAAATAAAAGTTCCTGACCAAACTGCGCGATTGGACAGGCTGGTCTGGAGCTACCCTTACCGCACAGGACATACAACACATTTTCTTATGACGCTAATGCAATATACAAAATTTACATATGAGCATATAACATAGCAGATAACAAGCATCATATTATGTATATGAACAACAGAAACGAAATATGAGTTAAACATAAACGTCAATTATTACTTAACGTTTTGAATCTTAAATCTGCTTTAACAAAATATTCATTAATGTACGTTTACAACATCTTGGCTTTATTTAATTAGTGAATATTAAAAAATGAATCCTTAGTCTGTTCAGTTGCAAATAAATAATTGTATCGGTTGTTGCGTTACAAATAATACACGATAGACAAACAAAACATATTTGCCAAAATAAATTAGAGTTGTATGGCAATTGATTACTGTTTAAGTTAAATGCATCTAATAGCCACGTCACACCGGACTGGCGTCCTTACGGCGACCTAAAACTGTGTTTCTGGACATTTCTGATTGTCGTTGTAAGGAGGCCGATGACTTTTTCGGTAAGAATGCTGTTTTTCGCCTTCCCGTCACACCAGCGTCCTGGTTTATGGCGTTCTACGCATCCTCACTTAATACGTCCCTCGCTACCTTACCGCGTTCTTACGGCGATCAAAGCCGACCATACGGCGTCCTTGGCGACCTTACTGCGTTCTTTTTGCGACCATGGCGTCCCCGCAGCGGCGACCACACGGCGACACACCTTGCAGTCAATGATCATTGTCTGTGGGTGTAAGCGGCGACCACACGACGTCAATTGCGACCTTACAGCGACCCTACCACGTCCCTACTACGACTATTGCGTCTCTACGGCGTCCCTACGACGTCCTTAACAGAACGCCGTAAGAACGCTGGACTTCGGCTTGTGCTCGCGTCCTGAGCAATTTTCGGCGTTCTCACTGCGTCCTCTTGCGTCCTTACTACGTCTCTCCGGCGTATATGGCGTTCTCACTGCGACCTAGGTCGCCGTAAGGACGCAGAAAGGACGCCAGTCCGGTGTGACGGGGGTATAATGAAACGCACAGAAATCACACCGCGCTGTAAAATTAGCAAGGAAATAATAACTCGCATTATTTTAAGCAAATAATTGTTGTTTGTTTATCGTATATTACTTGTGTTACGTGTTGGTTAATCAATTGCCAATTGATTGTATCGTTTTTTTCTGTGAAGAATGCTTACGGAAAGTTATGTTCGAAATATGGAACTAAATTGTACTCACGAGAGTTTAATACGTTAAAATAATGAACTGTGATCGGACAATACGAATGATAACAGCCGATTTGAGGATATAAGGTACATTCAAGTATAGCGATATGATTAAGTGAGATAAAACCGGGCGACTTTCCACTATTTCATCATATTGGAGACGCCTGAATTTTATATGTCCCGTCATGAACGGTTATGTACAGTGGCAAAAAGGGGACATAGGAAATATTGTATTTAGCGGTCTCTTTGACATGCGCACGCGATAGCTATGACGTGCGATCATTGTTGCTATGACGGGCGCACGCTTCATCATTAAAACTCATTATCTCATCCACCTCATCATCATCACCATCATCATCATCATCACCACCACCACCACCACCACCATCATCATCATTATCATCAGAAGCAGCAGCGACAGTCATATCGGAAGTATGTGCATCCTCCTCCTCATCCTAACAATCATCATAACATCACCGCCATCACCGCTACCATCATAATTATTATCGACATTGTAGAAACATGTTCATGATCAGCATCAATAACCATGAAGAACCAGCATTATCTTCATTCTCAACATCTTCACTATCATAAACATCTACCTCCTGATGTTCATCACACTATCACAGCAAAAACACAACGACTCAATTTGATCATAAATATGTATACAGATTTCCTAACTTTAAAGACAACGTATACTCCCATCCCCAAGTACAATTAATAAAATCGACACAGATCCAATAGAATGCGTTTCAAATACGTATGTGCTTATTATCTCTCAAATGAAATGTTTATTAGGCATTCAATTTTATACATTTTAACGAGTTTCATTGACAAAACTGTTTGGAAAGGAACGGATTTTTCCTCTGTATTTTTCGTCGGAAAACAATTTTGCTCGTACAAATATTATTAATAAACATTAGTTAAGCAAACGCGTTCATATAAAATGAATACAATTTATTTAAGCAAATTATGGAAATATAG
>VMBQ01007148.1:0-48076 GCA_007657795.1 Dreissena rostriformis | reverse complement strand
GGTGATAACATGATAAGAATATGATTGTCTGTTCAGATGATTATGGCGATAAATTCAGGACGACGACGATTGGCGTTCAGGCGTCGATGGTAGTATGGTGCTGTTGTGTTTGATGATGATGATAATGATGATGATATTGGTACCAAATGGTGTTTGTGTTGTTGGTGTTGATGTTGCTGTTATGCGGCTGTTTTTTTCAACATTATTTAAAAGAGAACAGCGTTCAATTAATTACTTCTATAAGTTAATGACATCGAAGTGCAGTTAAGAACGTATAACTTTAATACACTTTGTATTTTTATAAATATAAAATAAACTCGTTATAATTATTTGAATCGCCTCATGTACCGGTACATAGATTGTAAGAGATATGCATACACATTATAAATTGTTTACAATCTTAACTGGGATCACAACAGCTTACAAAAAAACACAACAATACTATAATATTAAATCACAAATCTAAGACCATGCAGTATCAAACTCGACCTTAATCATCAATAACAGGGACTTGTTGAAAGATTTCGGCATGTATTGAAGGTTGTGATTTAATGCTTTAAGTTGATTAATGTAAACAACATTACTAAAGAGCTCCAGTAAAAAACAAGATCGAAATAAAAGAAAGAAAAAAAGAAGTAAAAACAAGTTAACCTCACCTAGGATCGAACCACTAACCTTTGTACCTATTATGAACCAACTCGGTCATTTGTGACGATTCTGATAACACAAATATTTGGTTGTGATAATAGCATCAGGTGTTGCTTTAAATATATCCTCGGTTAAATAAACTGCCGCAACACCCCTTAAGTAGTAATACAAGCCAACATGGCGACGATTAGACACGAGGCCTATCTAACGGAGGAGTCCGGAGAAAGTCGATGTATCACGATTGTGGCAGTGGGGTCGATCGTTTCCAGAACTTTGAGGTGTCAATACCTCATATTAAATATTGGGGTACATCGTGGTAAAGAGCGGTCCGTCCTGCCTTCCTGTCTGGTTCTCGTAGAGCAGCAAAGTCTGACTGACTATCTTATACTTTCAACTTCAATAAGTGTATCAATTAACATGTTCTTAAGAAGTATGATTATTTTTAAACAAACAAAATAAACTAATACCTACAAAACGAATTTCATGTTACAAAACAATATCCGTTAAATCTGAAGAATATTGTATAAAGGACACAACATCTTTGCAAAACTTTATTAAGGTTGGGCTATTGTTCACATCTGCTGAACGCTTGTTCCAATGGTCAAGAGCTCACGTATTCAGATGAATGTTCCGCGAAAAATGAATTGAGTTCGTAAGAGTTTGTGCTTTTATTCATTTAATCATTGACTGTGTAAATGCAGTTTATTTTTAATAAAATGTCAATTTAATTGAGACCCATGATAACAATAATAATACCATTTTTTACTAGATTTTCAACCGAATTTAATATCATGGTTATTTGATAAGGGTAGAGCGGGCGGGCGGCGTAATTATTCAATCTGGATAAAACTTTGGATAAAGCAACTGAAATTTTGTGTATAGTTAGCTTATATGAAGACCAAGCATGGGATAGCCTTTGGCCAATCGGGTCAAGTTCAAGGTCATTGTTACTTTAGTAGAATAACTGCAACTATGTGGTTTCCGGCTGATAACTTTCGTTTTCATCAACCAATCTTGATAAAACTTATGATATAATAAGCATGCATGGAGTCCTAGTATTTGTGGTAAAGGCCAAGGTCACTGATACAAACAACAACAACAAAAATGACCAACGTTAAATAACTTCAGTTTGGATGGAGGTGTTGTGCTGAATTGTGTGTGTAGGTAGCTGCATGTATTCCTAGGTTAAAATTGCAGGTCAATGTCAGGGACATTGTTACTACAAATAGAATAGTAAAAAGGTTTCTACTCAATAACTTGAGTTTGGATGGAAATATTGAGATGGCATTTTTGTGAATTAAGCTTTCGTGTATACCTAACTCAGGGACTTGGTCGATATGTACTTCAAGGTTAAGTTGTTTCTTCTTTCTTCATATGAAAACGCATTGGGGTGCAATTAGATACGTTGTCATAAAGTAAGATAAAATATAAAGAAAAAGACTTCCACATTGGAACATTTTCACGTTCCTCATATTTTGCAAAAGCAAAGTACCATTAAGTCATAAACTACTCAGTAGATCTCTTAATAATGGGCACCAATGTGTCTTGTGCTAAACTCAATAATATCGTTTAACGTTTGAATATACTTTTTTTGCTAAATGTATGTTCTTAAAAGATATATTCAGTTTTAAATTATATTTATATATATTCTGAATTTATAGTTAACACTTCGGGGGTTCAATATATACGAAATCGTTCTGCTTAGCTTCAATCCTACATTTTGCGTACGTTTTTCGTCGACTTATTACTTTTTACAACGCATATTGTAAAGATTTTACGATAGCGTTATTTTTTAAGGGGTTATTGCCATTAGTTTAAAATTACAAATGAAACAATGCACAGTGGCGGGGAATAGAATGTCTTCGATAGCTTCTTGTCACATCGGACTGGCATTCCTACTGCATGCTTACGACGATCCAGGATGCGGTAGGATCTCTAACGACTACGTATGGTAGTCGAAAGAACGCACGACGACAGCCTAGAAGCGCCAAGTACGCAACGAGCTGTGACCTTACGGTGATTACTTTGGACATGTTCGAATTAAACGCAGAGGTCGGCGAACTTACAGGGTCATGGCAAGAACGCCGTATGATACCCCTGAAAATACCATTAACGCAACAGCAAGGCGATAGAAACGCCAAGAAAGTTAGAATAGCGTACATTCGTAACAGATTCGACGAGAAAACGCAGACAATTTGTTAATAGACACCCGGAGGCCAAGGTCGCAGTAAGGTCATAGCAGTCACGCCAATAACGTAGTGTGGACGCCACGACGTCGATAGATGATCGAGGCGTGAACGCCGAGAGGTTGCAGTATAAATGCAGTGGAAGACATGGTTAGAATGCCACGTTCTAGCGAAGAAAGCAGATAGCATGACTCCTTGGCAATGGTTGACGGCAATTTTGTTTCTTATAGAAACAACACATTCATTGGCGTTCAACTGACTAGAATTGGCTTTTTCCGAAAACTGACTTTTGGTAGTAGAAAGGACGCCAGTCCGATGTGACGGATTTTTTTTTTTGAGAACTTAACTTAACTTAAAATATCAAGTTTAAATTATCATGTCTTTCTTCATCAAGTCTAGTTTTATATAAATCAACGATGCATATTTTAAAACTTCCGATGTCTTGTTAGGAAGTTACGGAATACCGTTACGGCCGTCGTGATTACACATTAAAATCCAGGGGGCTAGAATGCAAGAACGCGATAGTACGGTGGCGAAAATGTGACAATACGATGGCGACAGTGCGACAAAACGATGGTGGCAATGCGATAGTACGATGGCGACAAGGCGACAACGCGATAGTACGATGACGACAATGCGACAGTGCGACAACACGATGGTGACAGTGAGATAAAACGATGGCGACAATGCGATAGTCATATCGTACTGTCGCCATCGTATCATCGCATTGTCGCCATGGTATTGTCGCATTGTCGCCATCGTATTGTCGCACTGTCGTTATCGTATTATCGACATCGTACTTTCGCGTTCTCGCATTGTCGCCATCGTACTATCGCACTGTCGCCATCGTATTGTCGCATTGTCGTCATCGTATTGTCGCACTGTCGTCATCGTATTATCGCACTATCGCATTGTCACATTGTCGCCATCGTATTATCGCACTGTCGCCATCGTATTGTCGCACTGTCGTCATCCCACTGTCGCATTGTCGTCACCGTACTATCGCGTTCTCGCATTCTCGCCATCGTACTATCGCATTGTCGCCATCGCATTGTCACACTGTCGTCATCGTATTGTCGCATTGTCGCCATCGTACTATGCGTTCTCGCATTCTCGCCCTCTTGATTTTAATGTGTAGCCACGATGGCACTAACGGTTTTCCGTAGAAAGTGATACATGAGATATGGTTATTTATAAAGCCTGGATTATGCCTTGAATAAATCTGATCGGGATTTGAATAGAAAATAGGTCAACACTTGTTTCGTGTTACTTGAATCTGTTACAAAATGTATTGACCAGAAATTAACTTTAATTTTCTATTTAAGTGTATCTAAATTTGAAACCACAATAACACTGCCTCTGCTGTTTAACGGAAATTGCTGGAAACCTTTTAACTGAAAATCTCATATTGCTCCTCCTGGGTGTTTCGTGAGAACGTTGGATTTAACATCTGTTAAAGAAGTATTCAAATGAATGATCAGTGTAATTATGACACACCGACTTTCAAAACAATTATTTCTATTATTTTTAAATAAACGTTTCAACGAGATTTACATGGAAGTGTCTGGTTGTGTGTATTTATGTTCAATAACCAATTTTTCTTTTGCGCCATAAATCGCCGAAATGGCGTTAGAAGTTGAATGTAGCTATATGGAACATCGTTATAAAAGCTCAAAATATTGCTAATCAAATGAAACACTAGTCAACAGTTCTCTCATCTTATAAAGATAATCATGTTGAACACGTACTTGTCATTGTTTGATACGTATGAAACATTTTTTTTTCGAACGCTACAGTGGCTGAGTTCTACACTCTATGATCAAAACGCATTTACAAAAATACCATTTCCATAGTGTTGCCTTGTGTCTAGCCGGTGTAATTAATATAACGTAAGGCGTGTATGGCTATATGTTTATTCATTCATACCCACGCTACAAGTGTACAACAAACTATGAAGCATATTAATCACATCAATACAAGATGAACAGTAGAGACAACTCCTACGGGTTTCTAGTATTCAGTATAACATAGTAATGTCCCTTTAACTATTTAAAGACAATTATCAACAGGCGATCCAATGAATTGAAAAAAAAATCAGCAATTGGGGAACAACACTGAATGTGTGACGTAACTACACATTGTTCGTTGGGGACACATAGTAACAAACACACCAGTTCATTAGAATTTTCATCGCGATTTATTTCTGTTTAATATTTTCTAATACATTCTTGCTAATGTTCGTGAAATACAATCTAACAGCGCGGCGGACCAATATGGCCGCCACGACACGAAAGCGTGACTGCTCTATTCGATTCTCAAGCCAGACTGTAGAATAATGTTCTTTCTTACAACAAAACACTGCATTTTATTCTTAGGTACATAAACATAAAATTTAGATATGTCTTATTCCATTCTTGATTGGTTGACTGTTCCTCTTCCCCCGATTTACTAGACCCACCCCTTCGGATAACTCTTGTTGATTGGATGGATCGCCCATGCAGGTACCACATGTCCCAGCAGAAAAGTGCAATTACGTTTGACCAATATGTTTGTGATGACCACAACAGATGTTCCCGATAATTGAACAACAATGGGGAAATGAAATTATACTAACATAATCAATTATTCAAACTTAATCACATATCCAATGCAAACTGACATCTGCCACGTCAATCCCCAAACACCCGCAACACACCGTTACGTTACACATGTAAAAATATAGTCTTACATTGTGCTAAGTTAATTGTTGATATTATCCATCGATCCAAAAATGTATTTATCCCAAACATAATAAATTAATCTTAATGCAAACCAATACCTTTCAGAAATTGCAACAGAAGGAATCAAAAATAACATTTGTTTTTGAAAAATCTAACAATGCCAAATACACAAGTATTTTTTTTTTCTTTCTCTCACTGTCTACCACACATAACATATCAACACTCGCAATACATGTTGCACACTGCCACAAAGACGCTGTAATATCTGCGGAGCTTTTGAATAAAAACAAGGACAAGAAAACATAAAAAATAAATAATTATCATGTTGACAACCATTGCAAGACATACGATAAAAATAAACACATTAAGCTAAAAATGAAATAATTTCTAATATAACGCACATTATGTGAGACTGGAATACAAAATGCCAAAATTTGTTATCTCTGTCCACATATTGATTTTGAGGACGTATTTTCATGATGTTTACACTACGAGAAAGAGTCATGTTAAGTATACACCGCACCGCGACAAGGACTCCGCGGGAAAAAAATGAGTTACATTGTATAGAAATTTCTTTCGGTATGATTTCCTTGATCACCAAATAATGCATCAATAAAGTATTTTGGTAAACATATTTAAATGTTTATAATAAATTAATGTTTCTGAGTGTAACGTTGAACTATTTAAGTTAATAACTTAAAAATATCAATCAATATGTGATTTCATTTATTACTCAACCATATGAGTTTAATTATACAGATCCACATGGAAAAACAATATTATTAAAATGTACACTCTTACGTCACGGATCGTCATCTTTAAAGAACACAAGTTGGTACCCATTGCCTAATGACAATTTCTGAAGGGCGATGTCCAGTATCTCAGCTACATATTCTCTGTTTTGACTTCCATCTACAGGCGTCATCAACTCCACCAGCATTGCAACAGCGTACAACTCTTCTTGTCGCGGATCAAAATAGCAAACCATGGCGCCACTATCTCCATTTTGTGCGAATGGTTCATCACTTCGGCGGTCTCGAATGATAATTCTATCAACATTTCGTGTTTGAAAGATTCCTGGGGTCAGTGTTCCTCTGCCAGGCGCAGACACTGCACCCCAGAAATGCACTGGTTTGGGCATCCCGATTAAATTATGTAGATCTTCATTTTTGGTAAGTTTTGTCACCAAAAAACTCACATTCAAATCGTTTTTGAATCTTGTGTCGCAATCATTTTTACATTCGTCATATACATCCACTGGCAACACGTCGATTGCTTCAACAGTATTAACTGGAACAATACGGCCAATTTGTCGCAAATTAGTTCCAACGGTGAGATATTCTGATCCGGATCCGTTTGCCACGTGACGCGAAACTAGAGCTACTAATTTCCATTCCGTTGGCCAAGAAACTGCGCCCGCCATGGGTTCGAGAAATGGTGTATGGACTGAGGCATCAGGTAATTTGACCTTCTTCACGAATCCCCCAAGAGTTCCTTGTCCACCAAATGCTGAATCGCCGGAAGAACATAAAGGTTCTACGGTTCTGTATACAAAGTCATATTTTCCAACTTCATATGTTGTTAACTTGCGTCGGACATTTTCTTCCACTCCAGAATCAGCGGCCGATGCTTCAATGTAGATTTGTAGTCTTCCTCTCTTCTTTACACATCCAATGATGAATGGTATACCTTTGATAACTTCGATTGCCTGGACAAGAACATTAAATAAACATTAATATAAGAAGTACACACTTGCGTAGATAGAAATTCTTGTAACCGGCCGCATATATTTTTTTATAACTCAACTATTGTCAACACAATACAGAATAATATAAACACAACTCTAAACTGAAAAAAGAACGTGTAAAACTCATACATTAACAGCACAGGTTATACCTGGTCAATATTCTTTGGATATTCGAAATTTGTTCGTGGGATATCAGGGCATTCTGAGCCAGGAATGGCACACTCCTTGAAATATGTATGGATTTGATCATACACCTCCTGCAGGCTGGCCTTTTCCAGTTCTGAAAGCGATTATATTTGTGAAAGATTCAAACGCTTAATAAACGAATTAATCTAATATATTGATACAGTTTAAGGCTCAGCGTCTATTGGCTCTTTCTCTTTCATGTCATATGTACTTTAATATAAATATGGTTACGCAACAGGTGCATGTAAACATTAAAGTCTTACCAGAAAGTGGTCGTGATGACTCAAATTGTTGTAAATTCATAAACGCTGTTTTCAAAATGCCAAATGCACAACGTTCCAGTACATAATCTGCTTCCTTCATGATCTTTTCAGACTTGGTTTTCCCGAAGAATACATTGGGGATAACAGGCAGGTCCTTTATATCGCCGACTATTAAGACACCTGCGTTGCTGATGTCTGAGTTGTTCAAAGCATTGACGACTGATGCGCACATTTCATCGCTGACAACGAATAAAGTAAAGGTACTTGTCTGACCAATTGAGGCGACTACGCTGTTTTCTGACATGCCATGATCTTCTTCCATTGCACCAGTATTAAAATGATGCAGAAAATGCTGTGTTGTGTAAACCTGTATAGAATCTGCCGACATGAAGCTGCATAATTTGTCGTATAACAATCCACGAGCGTCCAAATCCTGCTCACAAATTGTGAGAATTCCTTGAATGGTTTCACATGCGTATTTCAAAATAAGAAATTTATTCTTTTCACATTCCCGTCTGATGAATGGGCCTTTGATGGATTTTGTTATAGGTGCAAGCTCTCCCATATCCTGTGAAAAATAAGTTTAATGAACAACACGATTTTTAAAAGGAATCATGTGCATTGTATAAAACAAAACACAGAAACGAAGCTGTTTTTGATATAAACACATATTGAACCATAATAGATGAGCCAAAATTAAGTAACCTGCAATCTGAATTTTCAGAAGGACAGCTAAGTAGTCACGAAGCTGATTTTAAACTTTACATATTCAAATGACAGGATTCCTAATTCCGATGAAATTTACTGTCGCCTTGAAGTTTTGGCGTGCGCCGGTTGAACAGTGGCGAAATCATCCACATTTTCTTTGTACTGTTATTATTACTAATATTTTGTTAAAATGTTTCATTTAGTCTACACAATATCTTTTCATGAAACCTTACAATTGTATTGTATGAATATTGCCCGATCTTACTTTGTAGCTATAGCGTACATTATTCTGAGGTAGCCGTCGTAGAAGTATTTTTATTTATAACATGAACAATACATTTCCTTCGGTGACCGATTATCGATATATTATGAAAACAGTAACATAATTTCTGAATAAAAGCAAAAAATGCAACAACAAACGATTTACATTCAAAGATTTATTTAATTTCCGTTAAATCCATGTCAAATTTGTTTATGTACAGCATGTTTTACCATGCAAAGCCTATAGTTACATACACGCTGCAATATCAGCATTCACTACTCGCGTGAGTGACCTAGTTATCTGGACGTCACACCGAAAAGGAGAGAACTCGATTGCAATAGGCATTAGGCCAACTCAACTTAAAATTTTGATTCACTGAACATATTTTACATAATTTAAACCGTAATTAAACTTTTTTATAACTTCTATTTATAATTAAACAAGTTTCTGTTATATCGGTCATTCTTCTTTTGAGCAACATGGGCACATAAAAGTGCTCAATAATTTCATTAACACAAACGTTCGGCGTTTGTTTAAAGCATCACAACATTCGGGAATATATCTTTCTATTAAACGATGTGATAAAATAAACGTCCAATCGGGACGGGGGTATTCCCACTTAAAGCCGTCCGAGTTGATATTTCTCACAACAATTCGGTTATCTCAACTGACAAGAATTGATCAGTATTCGCCAGATACATTCTAAAGCTTAACTCTTCCATACTGATTTTCGCAAATAAAAATGTAGAAGAAAGACAAAAATGAGATTTTTTTACAATATTTTAATATAATTATAATAACACATATCCAATCTACACATGTATATCAATAACATTATTATTATTTTTCATTCACTACATTATAGAAATCATGCTTTATTCATGCAGAATGTCCGCCCCGGGGGGGGGGGGTAACTTCCCAAATTTTAGGGTAGGGGTGTCCCGCTGAGACTTCCGAAATGTGACCCATTTTTATACCGGAACTCTGATAAAGTAGACCCATTTTGATACAAGATTTTTGAACAAGCGGACCCATTTGTATACAATACCATGTGAGCACTTTTAAAAACTACGTCATCATAGTTTAGAATTTGTGATGTCATTGATGACGTTATTTACAACTTGTAAATACTATTACTACGCTTCGTTTACAACTGACAGTTTCTCGCATCGATTTTTGGCGCGATTATTACAGATGGGCGAAATTTACTTTTTGATACCCATTTGTATACAAGAATGAAATTTATCATACCCATTTTGATACTGATACTTTCAAATATGTATGCATTTATATACAAGCAAATTTCTGATTTCAATACCCATATCTATACTTAGATGCTCAAAACCATACCCATATCGATAATTTTAGTCGAAAAACACACCCCATATTTGCGGCACACCCCTATATCCCCGTACATAGTAAGTTACCCCCCCCCCCGGGATGTCCGCTGTTTTACTTTAAACTCCTGTGTTGATGTTGACAGTTCGCAGGAAAGTCACAATGACCTTTGTGTATGACCTGCTTGCTAACGAATTAATCGGATAAAACGGGAACCAAAACGCACGTTGTTGTCAATTTTGATTCTCTCCCTTTGTGGAATTAAGTCGTATAGTGATGACGTAGTGTTATCGCTTTGTCGACGCAGCAAAATTCTTCGGATACCGTATATACGCTTACGTCATTCAAAAAATGAAACCATTGAAAAAAACGTTTTACATTATCGGAGCATTCATTAATAATTCGGTAAAATTTAACTTTTGCATTGATACTTTTCTGAAAAAAAAGCTTATTAAATTCCAAATTTCGCCATAATTATATTACCGGACACGAGGTCCTGCACTATTAGAATCATTTCCGGAGTTCCAATTTATTTTCTGAAAAATCCGAGGACCGACGGTATTTGGGAAGGACTTAGTAATAGTGAAAGTAATAGTAACATACTTATAAGTAGAATTTGCAGTTGTATATTAACATACCGTAATATTGTGTAATGTTTCCAATTTTCACAGAGTTATCAAGCTGCTATGGCCGTATGGTGCGAATCCTCTGATAGACTTTGAGGTATGACATTGGATTAAACGCACACAGTTTAATCGGGCTTAGACAGACATATCAACATAATGAAATTGATTGACTTAACATGTTTTGTTAGCATATGTAAGCATTGTAAGCATATGTTTACATATCTTTAAACAACGACCAATAAACAATTGTTTACTTTACAAATTTAAAGTAAACAAGTTTGTATTTATATAGTTTAAATTAAACACTTGTCCTATCTATGATTATGCGAGTTATACTTGTCCAAATATTAACATAAAGGTAATTCAAGAGTGTGTTTTTTTAAATAAACATTAATTTCGTAAATAATACGAGCTTCACTTTCATTGCTTTCTTTAACAGTTGTCAGGAAGGGGGATATAAACAAGGTTCAAAGATTTAAAGAGATCATTATTTTAGTTCGCACACAATTCCAAAAAAATGAGCATTATTTCACAACACCGATGACACGATTACTATTAAATATCCATAATTGCAGCGTATTACATTAGCAGAACTTTCAACATCTAGGGGAGGTAATCGTCGCGAGGATTTTGATTCTACCTGACCTATTTATAGCCTCCGATTCTAAATGACTACAGCGCACACTGCGCTATTATTTCGTTCGTGATCATTCACGACTGTGACGATCAGATGAAAAGTTTTAAAACTTCAAAACGCCACACATATGCATCAAAAATAAATAAATGTAATTTGAATCCATAACTAAACGAGGCAATTATTACATATCGATGTCTTTAATTGTACTACACTCTCGTGCATGAATCCTTTAATAAATGAACCCTCACTGCGTAGTTTACTACTTTCTTCCGCGATTGTTACTCAAAATTTGATTGTGCACGAAAAGCAATAAAATCTTTATGAAAACGATGCATGTGTTTGGGAAAGTATTTATCGTCGCAAAATGGCATTTCTCCAATGTCTTGTTATTTTCACAGACGAGACGGGGTTTGTACTCGGGTTTTTTCACGTCAGACTTTCAAAACATTTATCTTTCGGATATAGCTATCATCGGCACAGTAAAACCCGTGATTATGTTCTTGTATTTTGGATTGTGTGAGCGTTGCTAGGTCTAGAATTGGTACTTATTTTGTTTTGAGATTTGTCGTCTTATTAATGATCCTTCGTTCGTCAAATACGTTGAAAGCCAAATGTACGTTTACTTAAATCTTAATTAATTCAAAGAAATAGACCACCACCGATTCGTCTTAAACAATCATATTTACCGTTTCACTGGGTGCATCAGTAACAGTCACAAACTGCTGAAGCTGCACTTTCATAATCTCAGATTCAATCTGCAATTCGGCCTCTTCTTTAATAAGTTTCCTAAGTGAGATGCTGTAAACACAGTTTGAAGTAAACACAGCGTCAAATAACAAGTCATCTTTCCGTAAAACATATTCAACAGTTTAGTTATTTTGCTAATAACTTCATTTGAATGAAAATCATGTTGAGGATTGTTTAGTTCAAATGGGACATCGTTGTAGACAGATTAAACAAAGTCTAATTGCATCTGCAAACGTGAATATAATAATATGAAAGCACATTTTAATTTTGTAAGTTTTGGTAAACGTACTGTCAGACGTCCGTCGTCAATTCAGTTATCCCATCCATTCCTTATTTCGGGTATATAATAAAGTAATAAAATAACGAAAACGCTTTGGTATGTAGAATGTTGGGTAAGTGTTAAATAACATGAAGTTTATCATGCCTAGGATGACAATGAATGTAATCGCTAATATTGCTCGTTCTACATGCTCCTGCTTTTGCACAATTACATGTTCATTCAATACTTCCCGTAGAAGTAAGATGTACAAATATATTGAAAACATAACAACCAATTTACTTGTAATCGTCTGTTTTAGGAGAATCTTGCTTCAGCATCTGAATTGTGGTCGTAAGAACCCTAAAACAAATTCAAAACCCGAACATTATATTTTATTGTATAATTGTCTTGATATGGATATCGATTTGCATGTTTGAAAAAGAATATTTGAACTTACGGAATATAATCAATGTACCTTGTTTACATAATACACTATTTAATAATTATTTACAATTAATTGATGTTTTAATGTCTCGCTTAGATTCTTGCGTAAACTACACCTAGTGTACTATATAAACTGTATTTGGACCATTGTGATGAATAACTAAAATAAAATGTATTGCGGTGTACCCTTGTCTCTTTTCCATCACTTCGTTGTACTGTTTTAGCTGGCGAACTTCTTCCTTCTTACGTGTCAACCTGGGACATAATCATACTTCAATTGAAATTAAGTAACGGAAACACTATGTTTTCACGTTTGGATTAGTATTTCTTGTGTGGGTTACTGACTAAATGTTTTCGACAAAAGCAAATTATATGTATTTTATGATAGGTCTTACTCTTCCTGCAATCGTTCTTTCTCTTCCGGTAGGACGCAGGATCTGAAATAAAAAATAACATATGATCACTAGAAATATATGATAGATACGTTCCAATATTAGTTATTGTGGTATTTTCAAACAATAACAGATATCACAATAAAAAACAAACTTACTTAATGTCATTCTCCAATTTTCGTACTTTAGTTTGCGCTTGTTCTAATTCCTCTATATTATCATCATAGAGTTTACCAAGTATATGTAGTGAATGTTCGAGCCCTTTTTTTATGTCGTCTGGTTTTGCATGTGTTCGTTCCCTGAATCGCAAATTGGCCATATATATTTTTAAACAGATCCATGTTAACAATACCTGTGAATAGTTTGAATCATCGTACATTTTCATTTTTCCAAGAGAATATCAACGTCTAGTATGTGTCGCTTAAGAAACAAGTGCCCAGAAAGCGTTGTTAATCGCCTTATAGGCCAACTGTTTTTAAAAATGCAAATTTTAGTATGAATGACAACCTATGAAGACACATTTTACTAGTAACAACTACCGTCAGTGAGTTTCGTCTTCTTCAATGTGTGTAATGTCAACATGAAAGCATTACACTTTAAATGCCACTTTTACAGGTCTCGAAACCATGTGACACTGACCCGTTTTCCCTTGTGTTATAACTATGAATAGATGCACGATCACTAACGAAATTTGTAATGACAATAAGCATCAATAACTTACTCATTGCTTTTAGGAATTGCATATATAAGTAAGATATCCATCCGTTTTTATATCAAAGCATAAAACACACTCTTCTGCGTATTTCAATTGAAATATTTGTTTCTATGGCATTTGGATTTAATCATAAAGGTGTGCGAAGATTCCATCACACAATTGTCATACGGATTTTTAACACAATTTCGTTCCTGTAATGTCGTTTTTTCAGAAATGTGCTCGAAATAAATTTTTTTGTATATGGGATGTATACAGTCTCGGGTATTCCTCGAGGTAAGTGATAGGTAAGTTTAACCATACGTCATATAGAGCGCAGGATCGTGAAAGGCTAAAGAGAGAATAAAAAGTTCTTAAAAATCATAGCGCGGGAAAAGTGAATAGGAAGGCGCTACTATAACGCCCATATCATAACATTATTAAAAGGTCAAAACAAAAACACAAATTTAATTCGTCGGATTCGGAAATATCCGTTATCTATGACTTCTTATATATAAGATAACAGCTGTGACACAATGATGACCACGTAAGAGTAGATGTTCTTGTTCTGACATTAACGAAGAGAATAAGGCTGTCTGTTCCGTTATTCGCTAACTAACATTTTTTGGATCCGCAAGAATCGGAACACGCGTTACATAATTCAATCAAGAGTGATTTGATTACCTGCATAGGAGCGACTAACCGTTTAAAAATAAAATAACATAAGCCATCGCTTACCCGCAATCATTATTTCGATTCGTATGGGCATTTATAATAATCAAATGTAATGACTGCACGCGATTGTAATCTTTTATCGCGCCTTTTCTCCGCAAAACATACAAATGTGCACTACCATAACCTCAACACACCAACACACTTCGTCGGCTTCATTTATATTGCATTACTAAAACGGATGATCGAGTTGCACATGTTCTCTGTGTGTATTTGTACATATTATTGACCGAGCAATATTACTGATACTGCCATTTACAAATATATACAATGCTTTTTAAACAGATACCAGATTGTTTTACAAAATATGTCAGATTAGCTCCCTTTACAAGATAAAAATCTGATAAAAAATGAAGCATAATACTACCATCTACTATTTGCATCAAAGCTAAACATTTTTAGATATTAAGCAAAGAAACAAGGACAGTAATTATAGATCTAATAAATTACCAAAGAGGAAGGATACAAACAAAACCTTTGCACCAATAAGAGGATATTAAATTAATTTAGATAACGGTCTAAGTCCCAATACATACAGAACTGGTGGAGTATAGTACATACATCTCCCAAATTGGAACTTTACAAACATATTAAGTCCCAATACGAACATGAAGCATACCTAGACATCCTATCTGTGCGCACATTTAGGCGCAGTTTTGCACAACTTCGTTCCGGAACTCTTCCGATAGAAATTGAAACTGGCAGATATCGCGGTATAACTAGAGAACAATGGTTTTGCCCAATTTGCAATACTAGTGAAGTAGAAAACGAATTACATTTCATATTAAAGTGCCCTGTATTGCATGACATCCGAAAAACATATATACAACGTAAATTTTTCATAAACCCAAGTATACTCAAATTGTGCATACTGTTGTCAAGTAAAAATGAACAGACAATAAAACAAACTGCTTCTTACATTGTTAACGCCCTTGAAACGCGAACATTAATTCTTGAGCTTTGATATAACCTAGTTATGTGGGTTACCACAAGACTTGGCTCTGTGTTAAATAATTGTAAAAGTGTACTTATGTTTAAAATGTAGTTCCTACCGACAAAGTCCTATATTTTGTTTCGATAGGGCCTACTACTCGGTATACCATTTATGTCAATTTATTATAGGCCCTACCCATATAACCTAAATTCCGCTATACATGTTTTAGAATACTATTCGAAAGTCTCTTTTATTGTGTAGGTTATATGCAGGGACTATAACGTTGTATATTTACTTTATAACATGTTTATATTTATATGTATGATATATTTAATTATATATATATGTGTATATGTATGTATATGTATATGTTTGTGAATGTATGTGTATATCTATATATAATATACATTTCCGCTCTACTAAATGCAAATGTTGTACAATCTTTAAGCATGTTATTGTAAGAATCGTTTACCACTCGATTATATGCTTACATGTTATGCCAACCAATTGTGCACACACCATTGTTTTGCATGGATTGTAATATATATGTGTCAGGGGCCGGAGGCCTATATCACAAATAAACAAACTTGAANAGAGAAAAATCAGGCCAGCTAGCTCAGTTGGAAGAGCGCTATATATGTATATATATTTATATATATATATATATATATATATATGTGTATATGTATGTAAATTTATATGTTTGTGAATGTATGTGTATATCTATATATAATATACATTTCCGTTCTACTAAATGCAAATGTTGTACAATGTTTTAGCATGTTATTGTAAGAATCGTTTACCACTCGATTATATGCTTACATTTTATGCCACCCAATTGTGCACACACCATTGTTTTGCATGGATTGTAATATATATGTGTCAGGGGCCGGGGGCCTATATCACAAATAAACAAACTTGAATACTTGAAATTAACAATTAAGTATTTAGTTCAAGTAGAATGAGGAAATCGATTTAGGGCCTTCATAGCCCATTTGTACTGTTTTTTTCCCGAACCGTATTCAACTGACCAGGCTGCATTCAAAATATCTCGCCTGCAAAAGTTGAATACTGTTTAAACAAGCCAATTCGTTGAATTGATATCCCCCACCAAACTAGAGCTTTGTCACAGACGTGACGTATACCCCAACTTGCTGCATTGACACAGAATATATACAAAGGGCCATAACTCCGTTATTAACAGATGGTGTACAATGCCATTTGGCGTGCATCATCCTCTTATCCAATGTATATACTCATACCAAGTTTCAATGAAATCCGCCAAAGCACGTCCAAGATTTGGCTCCGGACACAAAAGTGCCGGACGGACGGACGGAAGGACGGACGGACAACGCCAAAACAATATCCCTCCGCCTTTGGCGGGGGATAACAAGGTCCATGTAGTATACATTATGTTTTACATACACACCATTGTTTATCGGACAAATATTAACTGGTGATATGTGAAGAATATGTGAAGAATCATCAATGTATATATACCGTGTGAGAGATGCCGAAAAATCATCCTTTAGTTTCCTGACGATATCTTCATAATCCTCAAGATCTCGATTCTGGAGTGCAGTTGAAAATTAAATTCCAGAATACGAACATGTGCTTGTCAAAGCGTTAAAACAATGGTTATTCCTACCTCCTTACCGAAAATGCACGAGTGAGTTCTAAATTTTAATACTTTTATAATCATAATGGACTCAACATTTATTCATGTTTATAGTGATTCCCGGTCTTTCATTTTCAGACTGTTACAAATACTTATGAATACTAATCGATATCAGAACAGCCACTATTATTAACAGCATCGTACCTGTTGTTTTACGGTTTTTTCAAGTCTAGATATGTGTCTTTTTAGCTCTTCTATTTGTGCAGATTGGTCTTCAGATGTTGATAGAGGTACATCATCAAGTCCCTCATCAGGCAAAGGGTCCCATGTATTTCTCTATACCAGTACAGAGAGACATGAGGTAAGCTTTCTTTTATATTTATAGTTAGTTTAGGTCATGATTGTAACAATTGTTTAACATAAAAATCAATACACATCTTCATAGTATGTATGTCACAAACTGTGATTTCGGCGTATTTATCAATTAGACACACCTATGGCACAAACACATTCAACAAGTGCAATGTGTCTCATAAAACATTGAACTATTGTGTCAGAAGGGCGTAAATAAGCGTTGTGTCATTTATTGTTATTACCACTTGATTATTAATTAACAGTACACTCCTAAGACGAATTGACTGAACCCATCATATAACATAAACGTCTCTTGGTTTCTAAATTGGCTTGTGTGTATGTTGTGCTTGGGCGAATGCAGTTTTGAAGTAAATACGTAATAGTACTTCTTATAATAATACCTATACTACTGAAACTACTAATTATAATAATAATAAATTAAAGAAGTAGTAATTGTGTTAGTTGTGTCAATTGAAGAAGTATTTATAGTTGTTCTTACTTAATGTATGTATGTTATAATATCGTTGTAATACTTAAACACCTTGTTGTTGTTTTTGTAGTGAAGCAATTAGTGTTATAACATCGTAACTCATTTCAAATAACATAGATGTATGCTCCAAATGATAAGTGAATAAGTATTTTAAATTAGTCTCTACATATACATACCAATCCTTGAGTAGGTAACACTTTCCTGAAATAGAAATTGAAGGATGTCAAACTGTTCTTGAAAAGGCATAGGGTAGTTAAAATGTTATGAAAGTAAATCAATTTAACGTCATTTGAGGTGATATCCATTTATTATTTTGTAATAATTTAAATAACAACAGTTTAGGACCAAAACGACTGAATCAAGGAAATGTGAATCACAATGTCCATTAAATTATATTAAATTTATTATATACACAATTTCCACTTCATATGTAAGCATGTTCTAAAATAACTAAAATACACCGATATGTTTAAACTGTAATGTTGGAATGGTACCGTTGCAATAGTTTCACGTTACCTTTTCTCGGGACATTTTTGAAAATATAACCCAAACAATCACATGACTGAAAACATTTATTAAATCATTTGCATTTAATATATCAAAGCATGCAGTCCAAAAGTCTGCGTTTGCAGATTTTAATTGAAATATTTGTTTTTGTGCTTTTTGCAATTGATCATAAGGTATGCCCTATCGTTAAGGTTCCATTAAACTACAGTCATAAGAATTTCAAACACAATTTCGTTATAAGCTCCTTTTTTTTCAAATGTGTTCGAAATATGTTTTTATCTGGGATGTATACATTCTTGGGAATTCCTCAAGGTAAGCGATAGGTCAGTTTGATCATACGTCATAAGGAGCGCAGGATCCTGATAGGCGAACCGGGTCCTAAATAGTTCTTTAAGCATCATATCAAAATATTCATCAACAAATTAATTTGATACAGGATTGAATACAGGAACGCCCATGTCATTACATTATAACAAAGTAAAAACAAACAAACACATTAAAATCTTCGGATTCGGAAATCATCAATTGTCTGGGACCGCATACATAAGATAACAGCTATGACACAATGATGACCACGTATGTATAGCTGTTCTTGTTCTGACATTAAGGAAGAGAATAAGGTGACCTTTTGTCACATTATTACGTAGCATGTTCATATGAACATTTCGTTACATTAATCATTTAACAATTGTTTGTAATTATATATGGTATACTTTCTGCTTGTACACGTTAATACATAGTTCTTGTGTTTTCCAATCTATTTGTTTTCCCGTATTTTCCGTTTAGTTATCCGCTAACTATTATTTTGTGGATCCGCATGAGCATGATCACGAATCGGATCTCTCGTTACAGAAGTACATCAAGAGTGAAAACCAGCATATGAACTATAAACCTTTTTTTAACATAAGCCAGCGTTTACCCGCCATTAGTTTCTCGATTCTTACGTGAATTTATACTAATTAAATGAAATGACTCAAATTGAAATTAATCTTTATCGCGCCGTTTCTCCGCGAAATACATACACATGCGTAGTACCAATAACACCAACACACGAACACATTTCGTCGGATTCATTTTATGGTGCATAACTGATACGCATGCTCGAGTTGCTTATGTACTCAGTGTGCATTTGTACGTATTATTGACCGAGCAGTTATACTACTGACATTTAGAAATGAATATACTGCTTTTAAATAGTTTAATATGTACCAGATGGTTTTTACAAAATATGTCAAATTACTCCTTTTACAAGAGAAAAGCTTGTATAAAAATAAAGCATACAATAACCATCTTCTATTTGCAACCAAGCAGAAAACGTTCATGTCGTAAACAAAGGACAGTAATTATATATCCAATAAATTACCAAAACCTTCGTAACAATAAGAGCATATTAAATTAACAATAAAGTAGTTTGTACAGTAAAATGAGTTAATCGATATACGGCTATCATGGCCCACTTGTATTGAACACATATTTTACTTTTCCGAACTTTATTTAACTTATCCGGCTTCGCCAAAAATTATTCGCGTATCGAGTTTGAATAATATTAATATTCAAACAATATTCCTGTAGTATAAATAATGTGTCCCACACAAACCATATTATATCGCACAAATGTGAACTAGTGCTATGTGAAGAATCATCAATGTATACTATTATTTACCTTGTGGGAACTGCCGACAACTCATCCTTAAGTTTTCTGACGTTTTCTTCATAATCCTTCTTCGCCATATAAAGTTCGTCAATAACTAGTTCCTGGATTTCAGTAAAAAATAATAAATCAAATAAATGAAAGCGATTAACAGACGGTGTAAAATTAAGCACACACCATGGTATTGACATTCCCAAATTAAATTCTAGAATACTAACATTTGCTTGTAAAAGTGGTTAGAACAAATGTTTACTCTTACCTCATCACCGAAAATGTATGTTAGTTCTACATTTAACAAATTTTATTATCAGTATGGAGATGAAATGCCTTAATTTGTTCTTGTTTATAGTGATTCCCGTTTCCCATTTTCACACTGTTTCAAATACTTATAAAATACTAATCAGCATCAGAAAAGCCACTATTATTTACAGCATAGTACCTGTTGTTCAACGTCTTTCTCAAGTATACGTTTGTTTCTTTTCAGCTCTTTTATTTGAGAAGATCGGTTTGTGTAAGTCGATATAGGTACATCATCAAGTTCCTCATCAGACGACGAATCCCGTGCACTTGTCTATACCAGTACATAGTGTCATAAAAAAGCTTTCTTTTAAACTTTTAATTATTTAATTGCAGTCATTTGTAACACTTATTAAAAATACGAAACAATAATTGAAATATGTAGGTCACCTACTTTTTTTTGCATATTGTTTCAAATACTTATAAAATACTTATCAATATCAGGACAGCCACTAGTATTTACATCATCGTACCTGTCGTTCAACTGGTATCTCACGTCTATATTGGGTTTTTGTAAACTCTTTTCTTGGTGTAGATCGGTCGTGGGTTAGACGTGTATCAGCATGTTTCTCATCAGGCAAAGACTCCATTGTACTTCTCTATAAAAGTACATAGTTTCATAAAGCAAGACTTCTTTAATACATATAGTTATTTAAGATCATTCCATTGAAACAATCGTTTTGAAAACAAATCCACAAACATGGTTATTAAAGTATGTAGGTCTCCTTTGTATTCAGACTTTTTCAACGACTTATAAAATACTTATCAATATCAGAACAGCCAAGATTATGTATTATATTATTTATAATAGTATTTACATCATCGTACCCGTCGTTCAACTGGTATCTCACGTCTATATTGGGTTTTTGTAAACTCTTTTCTTGGTGTAGATCGGTCGTGGGTTAGACGTGTATCATCATGTTTTTTATCATCAGGCAAAGAATCCCATGTACTTCTCTATAAAAGTACATAGTGCCATAAGGCAAGCATTCTTTAATACTTATAGTTATTTGACTTCATTCCAACGAAACACTTGTTAAAAATACAAATCAATAAACATTTTGATTGAAGTATGCAGGTAAATTGTTTTGTATTCAGACTGTTTCAAAGACTTACAAAATACTTATCAATATCAGGACAGCCACTATAATTAACATCATCGTACCTGTCGTCCAACGAGTATCTCAGGTCTTTGTAAGGTTTTTGTAAAATCATGTCTTTGTGCAGATCGGTCGTGGGGTAGAAGTGCATCATCATGTTTCTCATCAGGCAAAGACTCCCATGCACTTCTCTATACCAGTACAGAGTACAGAGTATCATAAGCCAAGAATTATTGTATACGTATAGTTATTTAAGTGCAGTCATTTGTAACGCTTATTAAAAATACGAAACAATAATTGAAATATGTAGGTCACCTATTTTTTTTAGCATATTGTTTCAAATACTTATAAAAAACTTATCAATATCAGGACAGCCACTATTATTTACATCATCGTACCTGTCGTTCAACTGGTATCTCACGTCTATATTGGGTTTTTGTAAACTCTTTTCTTCGTGTAGATCGGTCGTGGGTTAGACGTGTATCATCATGTTTCTCATCAGACAAAGAATCCATTGTACTTCTCTATAAAAGTACGTAGTGCCATAAGGCAAGCATTCTTTAATACTTATAGTTATTTGACTTCATTCCATCGAAACACTTGTTAAAAATACAAATCAATAAACATTTTGATTGAAGTATGCAGGTACATTGTTTTGTATTCAGACTGTTTCAAAGACTTACAAAATACTTATCAATATCAGAACAGCCACTATTATTTACATCATCGTACCTGTCGTCCAACGGGTATCTTAGGTCTGTCTAAGGTTTTTGTAAAATCATTTCTTTGTGCAGATCGGAATTGGGGTAGAAGTGCATCATCATGTTTCTCATCAGGCAAAGACTCCCGTGCACTTCTCTATACCAGTACAGAGTATCATAAAGCAAGAATTAGTTTATACGTATAGTTATTCAAGTTTATTTCACTGTAACAATTGTTTTCAATACAAATCAATAGACATCTTCATCAAAGTTTGTAGGTCACCGTCTTTGTATTCAGACTGTTTCAAATACTTATAAAAAACTTATCAATATCAGAACAGCCAAGATTATAACAAGATTATTTACATCATCGTACCCGTCGTTCAACGGGAATCTCACGTCTATATATATTTTTTGTAAACTCTTTTCTTTGGGTAGATCGGTCGTTGGGAAGAAGTGAATCATCATGTTTCTCATCAGACAAAGAATCAAGTGTACTTCTCTATACCAGTACAGAGTATCATAAAGCAAGAATTATTTTATACGTACAGACGTCGTTTAGTTATTTAAGATCATTCCATTGACACAATTGTTTTGACAACAAATCCACAAACATGGTTATTGAAGTATGTAGGTCTCCTTTGTATTCAGACTTTTTTAAAGACTGATAAAATACTTATCAATATCAGAACAGCCACTATTATTTACAAGATTATTTACATCATCGTTCCTGTCGTTCAACGGGTGTCTCAGGTCTGTGTAAGCTTTTAAAAAATCTTTTCTTAGTGCAGATAGGTTGTATCCTTCGGAGTCGGAGTCGGAGTCGGATTGAGGTTCCTCGTCAGATGAAGAGTAACTTGCACTCTTTCCTATACCAGTGCAGAGTGTCATAACTTAAGCTGTATTTTATACGTTTTGATATTTAAGTTTACTCGATTGTAACAAGTGTTTTAAATACAAATCAATACACATCTTTATTGACACTGCAATGTGCCTTATGAAACATGATACTACTTACACGTTGCGGAGTTCNTCATATAAACTTTTTAAGTGAAATGGAAATACGTAAAGACATGTTATAGATATAACAATATAATGCATTCTAGAGAAGTTCTAATGTTCACAATCACAATCTCTTTATTTTCTGTGAAGTATAAATAACAATAATACTTAAATCATTTCAACTGTACAACAACACATGCACATGGCAAATTTAAATTATCTGAATAATAAAACAAGATGCATGTTAAAATATATTATTCTACTTTGAAAACCAGGATGCTGTTGTTCTCTTCAAGTCCAACAATGATGGAGGCAGTGTGTATGTTGTAGCAGACTGAATGTGGTTTCACCATTCCATCCTTATGTGTGGCAAGTGTAGCCAGCTTCCTTCTGCTCTGACTATCCTCTTGTAGGATAGTGTTTGACCTCCATCCACAAACCAGCACCTGGCCTGCAGGTGTCACGTGTACACCATATGGGGCTTGTAGTGCGTGGTCAGTGAAGGTGACCAGGACTGAACCATCCCTGGCCAGGGTGAGGAGTTTGTCATGGGAGCAGTAAGTGATGTACAACTTGTCCCCTGTGGGACTCACAGAACACCTTTGCACTGCAAAACAGATAAACACAAAGATATTTTAAAATGTATAGTAGTAACAACAACAAGACTTTTGGCAATCAATATATGTCCCCTACCGGCTCCACCATTGTCATATTTTTTATTTGTTATTTGTTGTCATAGCAACCAAAATATTTGACGTAAGAAGAAAATGAAATGACGTGCATATTGGCAATATTGCCATCTATCCATGTTTCAAGTTTCATGAAAAAATATGAAGAACTTTTAAAGTTATCGCAGGATCCAGAAAAGTGTGCAGGATCCACGATTTTCAACCAGAATTATTGACGTAGGAACAAAATGAAATGACGTGCATAATCTCCATATTGCAATCTGTCCATGTTTTAAGTTTCATGAAACATATGAAGAACTTTTAAAGTTGTCGCAGGATCCAGATAAGTGTGACATACTGACGGACTCACGTACTCACGGACACACGGACACACAGAGCGCAGACCATTTTTCCCCTCCTCTGAAATCGGTAGGAGACAATTATCATTGAAGCTGTATTAACAATGTGTTATTAAATACTAGATGCAACTTATTATTCAGATCTGTATACAATCATATCATAATTAATATTTCGGTTTTGCAGGAAATTCCATTGTTTTATGTTATTTTATGTTATATCAATGTTTGAGATGTTTGTATGTGACTCATGCTTGAAAAATTACATTTTTGCACAACATCATAGGAGGAAACATGTGCAATATATGCACAGGGATGTGTAAGGTGGTATAACTAAATGCAGTAATAATTATCAATTCATTTACAAACTGTTGTATAATCTCATAAATAGTTAAAGGCATATCACTGTATATACGTATTAATATCCATAAGAGTTGTCTTTAAATATGAATATGCTAAACAGTTTGTTGGACATTTGTAGCTTGGACATTATTGAATAAACATGTAGCCACATACGCCTTGCGTTGTATTAATACACCGGCTAGACTACAACACAAACGGCTACAATGTTATGGACACTATATACTGAGATATTATACGTGAAAATCATACACAAATAATAAGAAATATTTGTATTACTGAAATTGAAATTACAATTTCAAACCTTATTATTGGAAATTTTAAATACACCCAAAACTACATACTACCGGGACTGTTTTCACCACCCAAATTTTAGACTTAAGTCTCAAAATACAGAATATTCTTAGCACTTTAATTTACTGAAACTTCCTGAAAGTCAATGATGATACATTCTAAATCTATTTATTCAACATATTCCTAACGACATGATGATCATTTAAGTATGAATCTTACCTGTAAGCGGGTCTCATACATCTTACTGACAAGTGTTCCACTTATTGTGCACTTGTAAAGTGCAGTCCTAGACGTAATATAAAGGTCTCCCTGGTGGAAGGCAATACCGCTCCATGTATGTCGAAACTTAAGATTCTTTCCTTTCACACGCTGCCTGTTGTTGACTGTGATAAACTGGACCACTTGTTTGTTATTCTTTTCATCATTGAATGCCACAGCAACCTCACTGGGCAAGATTTGACACATCACGTCTGTAACCAGGACCTGTTTGTCTGGGAGAACACACATGGAAAATATTCTGCATACATCATAATCACTTGATATTCTCACATTGTGTTCAGACTTCCCCTGAACATTGAACATTCTTGTTTGGATCATCTTGAACATTCAATGTTTGGGTACTGTGCTCTATCCTGCCCAGACCTGACAGTTTAGACAAGTACTGTTCTATTTCATTGTTAGGCTAAAATGTTATTGGAACTTTAACTGGAAGAGAGATCTCCTTCAGAAAGGTTTCAGACTGTTGTATTTTATCCTTGCATTTCATGGTGGCTATAATGGATAGTTCCAGTTTGCTTGTATCACTTATATCCTGTACTGCGTCTCGAAGTTGTTGCAATTCATACCGAAGGCTGATACATTTGTCAACAGCAATTTTGGCAGAGGCTTGAAGTTTGGCCAGAGTATCTTTCATTTCCTTCATGGTCTTCTGTTCAATTGTGTCTAAGGCTGAATTTAATTTTCGGCGAGTTTCCTGTATTGTGTGTAACTGCTCATCATATGAATTTTGAACATATTGAATGCTCGCCTCTTGGTTGTCTTGGAGTATTTTCATTTCTTCCAGAATAGTTTGGATAGAAACTGCCAGTTGTTGAAGGTCTGTAGACTGACCTTTAATTTTTTCGGATATAAGAGTTACTTTTTGGCAGAGTCTTAAAATTAAATATGAAAAAACACTGTAAATTATATCAAATACTAAAATACTTTCTTTAAAGTTTTTGTCATGGTCATCTTGAAGTTCTTTGCTAACATCAGATTGAGAGTATGAATAAGTCCAGCAATACATGGAATATATGTATACAAACATTCATTTATTGAAATCTACAACCTAAGTATTCATTTCATCAGTTATTCTTAAATAAAATCAAAGCCCTATTTAGTGATAAACTAAGGAAGCTTTAAACTGCAGTCTTCTATTTATAATTACTGTACATGCGAAAATAAATGGTTTCCTGAAATAAAAAAAATATGTCATAGATTTTATTAAAGAACAGTGTTAACAAGGTTTTACTATAGCCCTATATAGCCATATTAGGAAAATTGCACCGCCTACTGGCGGCCATGTTTTCCATCAAACGGAACCATTTCCGTCCACTACAACACTGAGGCGAATCTTCTGACAAAGTTACATAAATATCGGATAATAAATGTGGCCTCTAGACTGTCGGCTATGTTTTTCAACAGACCAGAAGTCAAATTCATTCAAGATATCATTAGAACAAATGTTCTGACCAAGTTTCCTGAAGATTGGACTATGCATGTGAGTTTTAGGATATTTACAAGTTTTTACTATAGCCATTTAAATAAAAAATGTCCCGCCCTTTGATGGCCATGTTTTCAACTTACCGGAACAATTTGCAAACCAGTCCAAGACATTTTGGGACAAATCTTCTGACCAAGTTTCATGATGATTGGAAGATAAATGTGGTCTCTAGAGTGTAAACAAAGTTTTACCATAGCCAAATTAGGAAAAATGTTCCGCGCCCTGGAAGACAGGGTTTTCAATCAACCGGGACCATTTTCGAACTCATCCAAGATATCATTGCAACAAATTTTTTAATAAAGTTTCATGAAGATCGGACAATACTTGTGGCATCTAGAGTGTTAACAAAGTTTTACTATAGCCATATAAGTAAAATGTCCCACCCCCTTGCGATCATGTTTTCAAGCAACCGGAACAATTTTCCAACTCGTCCAAAATATCATAGGGACAAATCTTCTGACCAAGGTTCATGATGATCAGACAAAAAATTTTGGCCTCTTGATTGTTAACAAGGTTTTACTATAGCCATGAAAGGAAAAATGCCCCGCCCCCTGGAGGCCATGTTATTCAAGCAACTTGAACCATTTTTAAACTCGTCCAATATATCGTGGAGACAAATCTTCTGACCATGTTTCATGTTGATCGGACATTAAAATGTGGCATCTAGACTGTTAACAAGGTTTTACTATAGCCATATAAGACAAAAATGCCCCGCCTCCGCGGCCATGTTTTTCAACCAACCAGAACCATTTTCGAAGTCGTCCAAGATATTATAGGTACAAATCTTCTTACGAAATTTCATTAAGATCGGTCAATAAATGTGGCCTCTAGAGTGTTAACAAGTTTTTTTTTATAGCCATATAAGGACACATGCTCCGACTCCTGGCCATGTTTTTCAACCAACCGGAACCATTTTCAAACTCGTCCAAGATTTTATGGGCATCAATCTTCTGACCGAAATTCATGAAGATCTGACAATAAATGTGGCTCGACGCATGACAGAAAAGGCGATCATAACAGCTCACCACGAGCATATTGTGCTCAAGTGAGCTAAAATAATGCAAATAATTTTAACTCCTTGCAAAGAAGATTGAAAACCCTACATTTGTTTCTTAAATTAAGTCTTTTTTTCTATAAAACAATAAAGGAAAAAATTACCTGTGATTAAGGAATGCACAATTTGTGCTGCACAGCTCACTGTGTTCATAACAGAACATCTTCAGGGTTTCTTTTTTATGAACATCACATTTCAGAAGAAAATCTTCCACCTTTTTGTTCACTGGCCAATTCTTCATATCGCCCCTTCCAAAAGGGACATGTTTTGTAAACAACTTGCGGTGCATGTTTATACATTTTCCGAAGTAAAACATCCCTCAAGAGTAACAGTAAAAATCAGCCGTGATATCAAGTTCATTATCTTCACAGGTCGAGCACAAGAAACCTTGGACCATGTCAGATCCCTTCTCCATGGTGGATTGTGAAAATTTTGCCATTTTATTGAATGATATTTATTAGCACAGCGGCTTTAGATCTCTTTATCTTTGATTTAACTTATACAGGTTAGTATTTCTTAATGCTGGTAGGCTATATTAATGAGCTGAACAAATCACGCCCATCGAGCTTCGGTCCTTAATCCGATTACAAGTAGAGCCTAGCACTACCACTATCAAACAGAGGTAAAACTCAAGTTTGTTCAAAAATTCAAATCCAGTAGGCAAAAGTAACGTTCTAATCTGTCACGTGAACTGACGGTTAGGATAATCAAAGCGTAAAAGGCTCTGCACTTGTTCGCAATTGCACACTCGAGTTTATTGAGAGTGTGTCTAAACGCAAATGTCGAGATGTGTGTTCACTGTTAAGCCCACTATGGATGGTATAGAAATGAATTATAATATAATTAATAACACCAAATAGCCCTTTTTAGTATTGTTGACATAGAAAGTATGATGCGTTCGCTTTTAAACCAACATCATAGTTCGTTGATGTATAACATTTATAAAGTGAAACAAAACGCATGATCATCGTAGTTGTCATAGTACGACATCATTATCGTCATCAAAATCAGCATCCCAATATCATTATCGTCATTAGCGTCATAATGAACATGAATATAATCAGCAGCCTTTTTGTCTTCACCAGAGGTCTGTATTTAATACTTTAAATACGCAATCCTAGTAGTGTCACAAAATTTAACGACAACAATAAAACTCTCCAAATTATTAAATCGTTTTGCGTTGCAACGCTTTATAATTTTCAGATTTTTAATCGTCAAAAGATACATATGATGGATATTTTAGAGCAAATGTAAATGTTCAGTATTACTGTATCCTCACAAATATCATTAGTACAACGAAAACTTGCGAATTTGAAACAATTTGATTTATTTGTCAATTTACCAAAACGTGAAAAGATCCCTTTAGTTGTAAACTATCATTCATATATATCCAACTGTAATCATTTATATTAATATAAGCGCGCCAATGACAACGCAATGTTCACTCAGATCACGCGTAATTTATCTGATGTTTCAAGTTTTGCTTCAATCAGAATTGATTAATAGTGGTGTATGAGGACAACGAAGACTGTTCGCATGTATTATAATCAACATTTTATATCGACAAAGATAACATGTTCTAATTGAATTGTTAGGTATAATAATTTGACTGTTTGTACAAACTATTGTATAATTGTTTTGCAGTGTGTGAGTGATAATGTTTATTAAGTACGTTTTTTCTGATGTTAAGCTAAAGTTGTCCAACGCTGACGATACATTTTACTATGCAAAACATATTTATTGGTTATGTTCTGTGCTTGTTATACATGACTTATTCTTGTTAAACAGTAATTAATATGTCACCTGTAAACTTTAAATAACCGTAAAGGGAAATAGCTGATTTTAAGGCTAAACCGTTGTAAACAGCTAGGGGATGTGATTGTTGCGAGAAGTTGGATTTTACCAGACCTATTTATAGCCTAAGTTGTATCAGACCTATGTATAGCCAAATTTTTACCTGACTTATTTATGGCCTTTATATTTGTACAACACTTTACGCACATGTATTACGCCCAGTTTTCCCAGAGTGAGGCTCATATTAATCTGTTATGCCAGTGATAATATATATAAAAAAAACATTTGAGTCTCGTTCTGGAAAAACTGGGCTTGATAAATATTCGAAAACTGTCATCCCAGATAAGCCTGTGTAGTCTGTATAGGTTACTCAGGGACAACAGGTTGAGCTTTTGGGGTATTTTTCGTTTAATGGATCTTTCTTCCAGTTAAGGCTGAAAGAGTTGTCCCGAATAAGCCTAAGTGGACAGCACAGTTGAATATGGGAAAACAATTTATGAAGATGCATTTAGCACAGTTTTCCCAGAACAATGCTAATGTTATGTCTTGGAAAGCTGTGCCAGTGCTTTTGAAAACATAATTTTAACATTTGATAAAACACAAGTAATTCCGTAAGTGCAGAGACGTAGATGTTATCTACGTCTCTGGTAAATGTCGTGACCTTTCAATAGGTTACATATTCCAGCAACATGGATATTCCTATAGAATTTAGATACAAATATCTGACTACTTATTTCCTTCGCTATATTTTATATAAGTTCAAGAGGAATTTTAGTCATTTAAATTGAAAATCTTCATTTCTTTTATTGCCGTGTTGAAAACGGGGCCTTTTTTGAGAACACCTCCCGCTGGTAGCGTCGAGGAAAATGACGGTATCTAGGAAAACGATGGCTGCTATATATTGTACATGGTTTCAATTGAATAATCATGAAACGTGATGATAATTTATGTGGGAAGAATATCTCTACCAAGTTTGATAACCGGACATATTGCATTACCGTTGAATTGTAAACTGGTGTGCCAAGGACTCTATGTCGCTCAAATGAGATCCGAAGAAACTACACAATTTTGAGCATCTAAATGATGTTTTTACCTCAATTATAGCTTCTTACCTTGCTTTTTACCCAGAAACATTTTTGTAATTCTGCTGAGATTTCAATTAAACAATGTTCAGATCACGCTACATGCTGATCGGGCACAAAATATGACTTTTTGATTGCTTACAACAAGCAGACCTTGCGTGGAATTGCATTTATGTGCCAGTCGGGTCAAGGTCACTGTAACTTAAAATATTAGAACTATTTCTGCTGTAGAAATTAGTTTGGATGAAGGTGTTGCACTGATATTTTGTGTACAGGTATCTTACCTCAACCTAACTTGAGATTTACACAATTATTTTAATTGAATTCTAAACATTAGTTAAAAGGAAAACCTAGTCTCATGACAGTGCTGTCAAATATAATCATCTTTTTAAGTTATTCTTACATTCCAGATTTGTATACCATTGATAACAAATGATTGACAATGCAATTGCAAATCTAGTTATCGGAAGAATGCTTAACAAAAAATAAACATGTATTCAAAATGTTTTAGGCTTGTTTAAAACGAGACCTTTATCCCTATGGTCTAAAAAGGGACGACAGGATGCAGTTTCTGCTCTCGTGGACTTCCATTTCACAAAACCTGGACGGTTAGAAGTTTGATTTTATGACAGGTAGCTCTTGGAAAATGGGGCTTAATAAATGTCCTAATCAGGGACAACACTTTTTGCTTTTCTTCTGTATTTTTCTGAAAGGAAGGCACTTTTAAGCAAGTATGCCTCAGTTAGATATATAAGCTGCACTCTAGGAAAAGGGGCTTAAGATAAAGTGTCGTCCTAAATTAGCTTGTAGAATTTGCAAAGGCTTATCAGGGGCGACATTTCCCGTCTAGACTGGATTTTCATTTAGAAGAAACTTCCTTTAAACCAAAAATTTCATGAAAGCGTAAGGTGTCATTCCAGATAAGCCTGTGCAGACTGCATGTCTCAAGTCTCTCTAGTTTAAACTTTTTTTTATTTTTGTGCGATGTATCCAAAGCACAAGGCTTATTGTTACGCTTTTTAAGCCTGTTTTTTGGGTGGAACAAGTACATGGTGTCTTATGAGGAGATGAAAAGAACACTCCCACTGTGGGAGAGTGTGTCTGAAATAAATTATTAAGCATGATGATATTTGTGGTACATCTATAATCCTCTTTCATCTGGTTGTCTTCTCCATTGTCAAGACACTGGGGAATATGGAGGAGAAGATTAAATGGGTGGTTTTCTGTAGAGCCTAAACATGTGTGTACAGCTTTTCCTGCAGGCTTTAAGTCGTCTGTTCTAAATTAAACCGCGTTCTGGTAAAACAGGGCTTAATGCTTGTATTTAAATTGTCATCCTAAATAAGACTGTGCAGTCCGCAGAGGCTAATCAGTGACAACATTTTCCGACTAGACTGAGTTTTCCTTTAAGATACTTCCTATAAGGAATAGTACCATAAAGCGGAAATTGTGTCCCTCATAAGCCTGCGTAAATTGCACAGGCCTATCTGAGACATTACTTTAGGCACACGCATTAAGCCTCATTTTCCCAGATAGTCACAATTATTTAATATTCTCGGTTTGCAGAGACGGGTGTGTCCTTACTTCTTCACAGCCCGGCCCTACTCACGTACAACGTTTCTTCCAACATTCAACTAATGAAGGGCAAGCTATACAAGTGGAGGCGTATATCACCGATATGAGGTGAAAAATCATTCAAACCTCCCTCTCTGCTTTTTTAAATCTTCATTTGAAGTCGGCACAAGCAAATGGGGAGTTTTTACTATTGGGAAAGGAAGGTTGGAAAACATCCCTCCCTCATATGAACCTCGCTCTGGGAAAACAGTGCTTAATGCAATTAAATGGACTCCTTTGTGTAATGGAAGTCTCTTCTAAACGCAAATCCAGTCTAGGGGGAAAGTGTCGTCCCTGATCAGCCTGTGCCGACTGCGCAGGCAAATCAGGGACGACACTTTAGGCACATGCATAATGCCCTGTTTTCCCAGAGAAAGGGTCATTTATAAAATCTCCCTCAGCGAAAAGTTCTGTGATTGCTATAAGGCAATCTCTTGTGTTTAAAGAGTTCCTGGGTGTGTTTTGTAGAAAATTCTTATGTAAATTTTTCAAAGTCGTCACTGAAGGTGGATTTTTGAGTCATCACATGGAGAGAAATTTTCAAAGTTATCTCTAATGTGAAGCTTTGTGTTCAATATTCACATGGTACTATTATTATTTCGCAAATGGTATGCGTTCGACCTAGCCATGAATTTAACACGAAAACATCCACAAATTACAGAAACAAATTCATAATTTTTTGTCAAATATAAGAAATACTCGAATTTATGATTCCAGGAAAGTCATTTGTTAAAAGAACAAACACGAAAATTCATGCCAACGAAGGTAAATGATTTCACAGCAAGCTGCTGTATGCCCATTGAAATAATACTTTTTACTTAATATATTTACTGGGTAATGGTATGTTAAAAAAAAAACGAAATCTGTGAATGAGTACTTTTTATGCTAATTCTAGCCATTGATTACCTGTTATGCTAATTCTAACCATTCATTACCTTTTATGCTAATTTTAACCATTGATTACCTATTATGCTAATTCTCACCATTGATGGGTGACTTTGGGCATGCAAGGAGAAATTGAGAGTCTTTCTGGGAAAAATAGGCTTAATACATGTGCTAAAAGTGTCATCCCAGGTTAGCTTGTGTAGTCTACACAGGCTAATCAGGGACCACATTTTCACTTTTATTGTTTTGTTTAAAGGAAGTCTCCTCTAACTGAAAATAACGTTTAGGCGGAAAGTGTAGTCCCAGATAAGCCTTTGTGGACTGCATAGGCCAATCTGGAACGACACTTTACGAATATGTATTAAGTCTTGTTTTCACATAGCAAGACTCATTTCAATAGAAGTATCTTTGTAGTCAATTGTTATGTATTCACCTATATTTGATGTTGATGTTTTTTTAATAATTATTACTGATTGGGTTAACATTTGAATACACAATTTATCAATTTTTTAGGACTATAGGTTTGTTTACAAAATATTACAGATTTTATCTACATAGAAAACAATTAATATATGAGTATAAATATACTCTACACGACACCAAAAGTGTCACTATAGTCGTGGAAAGCTTACCTATACTAAAACAGGGTTTCCAATTTTCTGGGAAACTGTTTCATTGTATTGATACTTGACACGAATAGAAAATTAATTGTACTGACAGTTTACATTCATGTATTTTAAGGAATTTAATATAAATGTTAAAAAAACATTGAAGAAGAAAAATGAAATGAAGATATGTATGCTGAAAAAAATGCGTGTGAATTAACAGTGTTAACATACAATAAAGAAAAAAACAAATACAATATGCAGGTATTTGTGGAGATTTTCTCTGGACACAGTCTAACAGTAGACACACATATTGTAAAATTATGGCTTCAATTGGAAAATAAATGCAACAGATTAACAGTCAGATTTAGTAAATATGGACAAACATTTTAGAATGCAAAAAGAGAAGCATACAATGAACTTAAGGTAGGTAAATAAGTGCATATTATGATAACATGTTTTATCTCAGGCCAGTGTGCATAATTATTAGGTTAGAAATATCCTCACTTAATCCTCACTTTATAATTGGCTACCAGCCCAAACCATTGCCATGCTTAGTAGTTAAACAAACCTTACCAAATACTTATATAAATTTTGTTGTTTACCAAATTTCATGTTACAAGCAACTCGAATGTTAACATGAAAATAAAAAGTAAGCAGCGATTCAATCCCACTTCTGCAAAGGGTGCATTATAACAAAAATGTATTTCTAACAATCATATGGATTGCTAATTTTGCATTCTATATAATAAAATAATAAAATAACAAAATGCCACAGTAGTCTTATAAGTAAATATATAATGAATGTACTTAAAAAATTTGAAACAAATCCACCTAAACAAATAATCAATGTTTTAAAGCAAGGGTAACTCTTAATGACACTTACTTTGTATAAGGCCCCGCACTTTATCACACTTACTTTGTATAAGCCTCACTCTTAATCACACTTACTTCGTATAAGGATCCACACTTTATTACACCTTCTTTGTATAAAGCGCCGCACTTAATCACATTTACTTTGTACAACATCCCACACTGAATCACACTTACTTTGAATATAAGGACCCACACTTAATCATGCTCACTTTGCATACCGCCCCACACTTGATGACACTCATTTTGTATAAGGCCACACGCTTAATCATGCTTACTATGTGTAAGGCCACACGCTTTATCATGCTCAATTTGTATAAGACCCCACACTTGATCACACTAACTTTGTTTAATGCCTCACACTTACTTTATACAAGGATCCACATTTGATCACATTTACTTGGTATAAGGCCCCACATTTGATCACCCCTTCTTTGTATAAGGTCCCACACTTGATCACACTAACTTTGTATAAGACCTTACACTTGATCACACTTTGTATAAATTTAAATTATGTATACTATTTGTGCTATGAATAAAGTCAAAATAACACAGCCAAATTCAACAAGAAACATATGAATATAAAATATATGAAAAATGTTTGTACATATTTGTATAATGGACTATTTCTGCCATTTACAATGGCTAAGGATATGTATCAATATATTAACATAAACATAAAATGAATATGAATATATAGCAATAACAAGGAGTTCGAGGCGACCGAAAATTCAAGCCAAGCGAGTTCGAGCCATTGGGTTTTGACTGTATTTTACTGTAACAAAGATGTGTGATTCACTCCAGTGTTTTTTGCTTTTTGGGGGGGAATTAGCCTGGGCCTTTAATATTGGGAAAAAACAAGCTGTTTTGCCGAAAATTGGTAAATTTAGTGATGGTTTTTGTTTGCAAAAACACTATACAAATGAAAATAATACAGTTTTATTAACATTATGTTTGCTAAGGTGTAACTCATAGAGCTCGACAGGGAGATGAACTTAATGTTGTAATTTTATTTCAGGAAACCTAAGGGAATTCTGAGAAGTCACTTGCGAAAAAGTATAAAGAATGATTCCAGGTCGAGGCCATATATATGACTGTCCATCTGCCTGTCTGTGTGTCTGTCCTGCATACTGTTTCCGGATTTTATTTTATTTACCGGAAANTCATTACAATTATATCGTTGTTTTTGTACTTTCCCACAGCGATCTGGTCAATATTGGTGTTGACGCAGACACATATTGGGTTGAGCACTCCATCTATCTGTGCCAGCTTCTTTTTGCCCTCGAAATCAACATGTATGACATATTTGCGTAGCCTCCACAGACAAGCACCTGTCCTATCGGTGTAACATGAACACCCCATAGGCCTTGTAGTTCAGGGTCAGTGAAGGTGGATAGCAGGGTGCCATCCATGGCTAGTGTGTGGAACGTATCCTGGTCGTAGTTGGTGACATAGATCCTGTCCCAAGCAGGACTCACCGCACAATTCCACACTGCAAAACATTGTACTTGTCACATATAGGTAAATCATGAGTAAATAGATAAACATTTGTGGCCATTACATAAAAAATCTTAAAATAATTGCATAATAGCTCCTAAGGGTTTAAAATAGATCTTCTTCTTTGTTAAAAAAATGGTACATACAAGCACTTACAATACGTTTATTTATTAAATATTTATTCACAATACATTTACCTCTATCTCAATTTCCTGTATCCTCATTCATCTTTTTCATAAGTGTCCTAGTCAGAGTGTAGTGGTACAGTGCAGTGCTAGAGCTGAGGTACAATGCTCCGCGATGGTGGGCAATACCGACAGTACCATGCGACAACTGAAACCTCCTCCCATTGATGAGATGCCCATTTTTAACAGAGATGAACTGCACATTGCTGTCAATAATCACAGCCACCTCATTGGATGTAATGAGGCAAATGTCCTCTGGAGAACCTGACACATCACAGTGGCTGACTATATTGTACTGCTGGTCAATCAGCATAACTTAATTATGAAGACTATCAACAACGATGACATAGCCACTAGGCAGGATGCAAATACTTTCACTGACGCAATTCTGATTTGTGTCACTCAATATGTACACATAATACTTCCTCTTCACTGTTAACACTTGGTTTGGTTTCATTACTACAATCCTCCCTAAACCTGACTTTTTAGACAGGTGCTGCTCAATGTCAATGTCTGCATGGAATATCATTGATCCTTTAAAGGGTTTTGCTTCAGATATGTCTCAAACTCTTGTATTTTGTCCATACATTTCCTGCTTGCTTTGAACTGCATTTCTTTCTTGCTCTTTTCATCCAGGCTCTGTAAAGCTTCATTCAGTTGTTGCATTTTATCCTTCAGTCTTCTGCAGTTGTCAACATCATTCTTAAGATAGGTTGGCAATGTTGTCATTACTTCATACAATTCTTTTAAGGTATTATTTTCTAGCTCATTCAAATTAGCATTTACTTTGTTACGCATGTATCAGATGTCTTGCAGTTTGTCACTATATGATACCTCCACTAACTGAATTTGGCTTCTTGTTCCATTAATTATAGTAAGTTGATCAAGAATAGTTTGAAGATTTATTGACAACTGTTTCATATCCAATGACATCGTGTTGGCTGCCTCAGAAATTCGAGCCATGTTGGTGCACTGTCTGAAAAATCAACGTGTATCATTATAAAATCATTTGATCACATGAACACTTTGGTCATATACAATCTCTATGCAAAATACAACATATCAATTTTGATGCAAGTGTTATAAATCAAAGAATAGCATGTTTAAATTTACAGCGGTTTACTTTTAATACAAGAATCACCAAGATCCAAAAGTTAACTTTCTAATTAAAAGTTATATCAACAAGGCTTTGGCAATTATTTTAATCGCTTACTTAGTTCTCTACCAGTGGAAAACTCTGATCAATTAAAGATTGAGATTTACAAACGATGCATTCATGCCTAAAACAAATGTCCTCAATTATTTCTACTATCAATAATTTAACATTTGAATTCATAATACATTAACAGCAATACAAATGCTCATGATGAAAGTATTTAATTGATGAATGAGACAGTAGCTTTTGAATTTTCTATAACCTCAAGAACCTTCCCTCGATTTCATGACTGTTTGTTACCTACCTGTGATTCAGTAGAACACAATCAGAGCAGTACAACTTACTGTGGTCCTTACAAAACATTTTCAGTTTCTTATCAGGGTGGACATCACATTTCAGTAGCAAATCCTGCATTTTCTTTACGAGAGGCCACTTATTTTGTTCTCCTCTTCCATATTTGAATGGTTTTTAAATAATTGATCATGTTGATAAATGCATTGGTCGCAAAAAAAACCCATACATGTTTCACAAAATATATCAGCACATTTTTCAATATTTTTACTTTTGCAAGCGCTGTAAGCATAGTCCTTCACAAAATCTGAACTTGTATTTACAGAATCTACGGAAGTTGCCATGTTCATTAGGTATTGTACACCGTCCTCCGATTAACAAGCTATGTTTTCAATATTAACATTCACAGATTTTTATTTTTGTAAGCTAATTTGCTAATTCTCAATCTTTTAAGGGTTATTATTAAGTAGGTGTATCCACTATCAACACAATTTAATTATGACTGTAGTACAAAGTCCATAGCCTAGTTACAAAGACACCTTGCATTCAGGTATTTATCATGATGCTGATAAGACAGAGGGATAGACCATTTTCTATAAATATCAAGGTAAATTATTCAATCGACTTTTACATGTACCCCCAGATCACTGGGATTTAAGTCGTCCGTTTACATATGGCAGCCACGACAAATTGACTTTTTTCCCTCACATGTGACCATTTATACACCTGGGTGGAGAGGATCAAGTGTGGGATTAATTTTTTTTCTCAGTATGGTGATTCTTGATACATGTATTGAGTAAACAAGCATGCTGGGTAGTTATAAATCGTCTGATTAATGTATGGTTACAACAGTTGTCACTTGTTTTTAGCCACTGTTTTGTTCTGAAACTGCATTGACAACCTTTCAAACTATTTTATTACAATACTGAAGTGTACTCAGTTAAAGATTAAATTGCACACTCCAGAGTTAAATCCCATTATAAAATGAACACTATTGGAGTTACAACTACTGGAAACTACCTTTAAAACGCTGCTTACGCTCAAACATCTCAATCTAATAAACTGATTTTTCAACGTTTTTTTTTAACTTTGTCTAAAATACCTCCATTCAAAGTTGAGTTAACAAGTATATATTTTTTTCTTATTTTAGTACCAAGAAACTTGGTCCCGAATGCACTAGCTTGCTAGATCTGTCTGTAAGCTACCTACACACACAATTGACGAATAAAGTCTACATCCTATGTCCAGTTATTGGGTGAAATGGTTTAAATCTATTATTTATCAGTAATGACTTAGACTTTGACACTGGCCTAAAAGGCTATCCCAATGCTATCTCTTTATATCAACTGAATATAGGGATTGTTGAAGCAAACAATAACCTGAATACAGTAAGGGGCATGATTCTGATTAAATGAGGTCAACGTTGTGGGCAGGATGCCTTGCATGATGTTCCCAAATACATGTTTGAAGTTTAAATGTATGTAGTAGCTACAGAGAATTGTACACATTTCAAACAATCGTTAGTCAGAATTTCATCTTGCACGCAATCCTAAACTGTCGTAAACAGGGCATAATTCTGAGGCTGGTCACTGTAACAGGTTTTGATCAGTGACTGTTAATAAAGACCCTGAATACATTTTTAAAGTTTGACTTTTTATATCTAAAGAAGATACAGAGATAAGGCGCATAATTATGCCAAATTGCAGGTCAGAGTTATTGGCTTTTGTGAGTGACCATGTGTGAAGCTGCAATTGAATATTGACAGAGATACCTATTAGTTGCATATAAACTTTAACCTGAGTTTCAAGGGGCCTTTTCACAGATTTTGGCATGTATTGAAGTTTGTCATTAAATGCTTTATATTGATAAATTTAAACAGTGGAACTAAAAAACTCTTGTAAAAAAACAAGAATACAATTAAAAAAAGGAAAAAAATGTAAACCTCAACTAGGCTCGAACCACTGACCCCTGGAGTCCTGGAATGACATTCTACCACTTAGACCATTCGGCTATTCGTGTTCATACAATAAAAGATGTATTTTATACTTAATATAAGCAATCCTCGTAGTATCACAAAATATAACGACAACAACATAACTCACCAAATTATTCAATCGCTTCGCGTTGTGCACAACGCTATATAATTTTCAGGTGTTTAAATCGTCAAAAGATGCATATTATGGCTATTATAGAGCATAGTAAATTTTCAGTATTAATGTTTTCTCACAAATATCATGATTTAAACGAAAATGTGCGAATCTAATGCCACCTTTTTTAATTTTGTTAATTTTCCAAAACGCGAAAAGGCCCCTTGAAATCTCAGCCACATCTCTCAGACTTTCGGTTATCATGTCCTTGCTAAATAAAAATAAACTATGGAGTACCGTATAAGGTATTTATTTATTTATTTAAAATTTAAATTGATTCGTAATAAGCGATTTTTTTCTAGACGAGCATTGATTTTTATTTAGATATTACTTTCAAGACATCGTGAAAATTGCACATTTTACTATATACATGTATTTTAGTACTACGAATTCTTTCGTAATTATATATTAATGCACCGAAATCAGGAATACAATAATCTATATACAACGACGCGGTATTTGTTACCAAACACGCTCAAAAAGGTCGACAAAGTGAAGCGTATTTTTAAAAAAAATCAGAGTGACTATGATATTGAACTATATTAAGGATATTTGATGGTAAGGGTAGATTATCTATTGTAATTCAGATAAATGTATTTGTTCACGATTGGGAAAGTTCTCATCGAATAATGCTCTAAGATTGAGCATTATTATATGCCATTAATACATCGTGTATTTTAAGACATTTGGAGGATAGTGTCTCTTAAATTGTGAATGCAATCGTTTCAGACAAACCAGGCGCATGTCTTTCGCCTTACTTTCTTAGTGCTGTGTATTGCCCTGATGAGTGCTTTTACCGATGATGACTGTAACGATGTATATGTATACATGTATATATGTAATACACTATTAGTTATGTATTGTCCTGTTATTTTTCGTTTTCTAACATTATGAAAATAATCATGTTATGCAACCCAAATAGATCAACGCCGCCACATTTTATAGATTTTACCATTTCATGTTACAATAAATGTAGATGGATTTTTTTTCAAACTTGTAAAGTTCTTTGTCAAGAAGCAATTCTCTTTCCTTGGACTTTCTTTACAGTGTATAAAGCAATGATTCTGTTGATGCTGGTAATGGTGATGCCGAGTACGATGATGATGATGATGATGATGATGATGATGATGATGATGATGATGATGATGATGATAATGATGATAATGATGGTGGTAGTGATGATGATGATGATGATGTTGTTGATGATAATGATCACAACATCGTTTGATCGAGACATATGAAAGTATCGAAATGAAACAAAACACACAAACTTTTGTTTTTTTATTGCTAGTATGTCAAGCTATTATACCATGCGTGCATATACATTTGAATATTGAATACAAGTAATGGGATCTTGAGGCTTTTATTAAAAATATTCTTATTTCGGTATCGCTTGCCTTTTAGCTCTTCAAACGATTTTTAGAGGCCCATAGACAAGTTTCTAGAATAAATAATTACATAATTCTACATCTCAAACTTTCCTAATGGGGTTTTGTTAGAATCCTAAGAAAGATATTTACATATACGTAAATAGATTTAACATTGTCGGTTCTTTAAGCCAAAAATACCCCCTCCCACATAAAATATTTGCCAATTTTATTGAACCATTTTTTACAACTATTTTGACAATTGTGCCTATAGGTACTTAATGTTTATGTTGTTCATAGAAATTGTAAAGCTGTTTCGTTTTTGTCAACAAACAAAAAGTATTGAGTGAAGGTAATGCATGCTTATACATGTGTGTTTAATTTCATCTGAATATCGCCGTTTTGTTCTTTTACGAGGAATGGAAATGTTATGTATTCAACCCTTTAATAATACACCATTAAATTATATTCGTTTTAATTTTATAAAGCCTCAAAACACCATTTGTATAAAAAAGCATGTTATAATTATTATATTAGTAATTTATGGGACATGCTGACAGTTTTGTGTATGTTCATCGCCTAAACTTTACAATTTTAAGGACTAGTTAATCATATACGCAGTACAAGAGAAGCATATTGAGGGAGTCAATGATGCTTCCTCTTGGCTTTAATTTCTTGACAATCGAAGGTCGAATATGCCTACATGATGATATTAATACGCTTATTGTTTACACTTTTTTATTATTTTGTAACTGATTCACATGTTTTCCAAAACGTCAATTAAACAGTGGTTACAATAATAATTTCCATTTGTTCGCGTTATCTTTGCAAGTTCATCAATTAAAACTGATGACTGCTTATTGTGTTTATAATGTCGCTATATGTGTAATATGTTATGAAATTTGTGTGAACAATAAATGTTGTCCTCGTGGCAATCTGTGAACATGCCCATTAACAAAATAAAATATATTTGTGACTAAAGCTACTACAACACACTACGAGCAAACAGTTATGTGTTTTGAGTCTTTTGGTATTCATTCTTTCACTATCGGATTATAACACATACCATGCCACACTTTATGTTTGTTAAAGCCTGTGTTTGCTCATTACACAAACACACGTTTATGAATACTTGTAAAACTAAAATTAATCTGGAATATACGTATACGAAAATATCTGATCGTTCATATCTGTGAATGATGATGCTAGATTACCGATCTGCCGTTTATTTATACCTAAAGACTCAAAACATTGTCCCAATACAATGTACATTTAAACACATAATAATCGATTGAATTGCTCAATAAACCATAGTGTAATAGCACCAAAACCAATGTCCATAGTTATTTACGTACGCGTTAAAAAAATAAAACCCAATCGAATGTTTGTTTTGTGTAGTTTTTGAATGTATAATATTTAATTATAGAAAATTTACCCAAATACGAGAATTAAACGTTTANAAGGGACTTCGTGTTTACAAAAAGTAAGCCAAACTATCTTTGTCATGTTTTTGACAAGTATGCTAATACTGACTTTTGATTACTCCACCCTTATTGCGATGTTTCTTTAACGAGCTACAAGTTTGTTGCATATTTAGATATGACGCAAACGCGTGCCATTTGAGTTAAAGTACAAATTAATACGTCCACATATGTGATTGCTTAGTCAAGACACGACAAACAAACATACTATAATATATCAATACAATTGTATACATTCGTTATGAAATCAACATTGCATCATTTTATATGCAATCTCATTTCGTTCATTCAACTTAAAAGAAGAATAATACAAACATATACAAACTACTACAATCGGTCGCAAATTAATTTAGTGCGTCATTTTCTGTAGTATATATGTATATTAAGCTAAGAAAAAATGCATCAGTATAATTATAAAATGCAAATATATCTCCTGCAGTAACATTTAGCAAGCGAAACAAAAGTATTATAAAATAATAACTATATATATATTTAATTAACGCGTTAATAGACAAGTATTCAAAGGCAAAAGCATTACAAAATACTTATTATTTATGTGTGGTGAACTAACAGACATTTTAACCAATACTATTGAAAGAAAACATATGAATAATTGGGTATTTTGCGTTCAGACTATTGTTATACGAGTGCATTTGTTCCTGCGTTTCTTATAGGTATTCAAATGATTCAACTGATTCATGTTTAAAGCACAGAAGTGTCAAATACTTACTTTTACACTTGTAAACTTATGCATCAGTATAATTATGAAATGCAATTATATCTCCTTCAGTAAAAATCAGCAAGTCAAACATAAATATCAGACAGCAAAATATTCGTTACCTATTAAAAATACTAAAATTAAGTTTACATAGATTGTATTCTGTTTAATATCATTGTTATAAAATAATAATAACTCTGTGTATTTAATTAACGCGTTTATAGACAATTGTTTGGTTAGTTAAGATTCAAAGGCAAACACATTACAGAATACTTACTATATATGCGTGGTGAACTAACATAAACATTTTGACCAATGCAATCTATTGAAAAAAAATATGAATAATTGGGTATTTTGCGCATTTTTCATGCGTTTCTAATAGTTATGTAAAATTATAAATGCATACACGCCTACGTATTGTTGTTGCTTACGAATTGTACGAACTTTTGTTGTTTTATTGACGTAGTTTATAATTTAGTTGTAAGAACAAACTTTACACTTGTACACGGATGTTGATTGTATGCATACATCAATGAAAAAAACGCACGTTAAACTTAGCACATACATCATTAAACAATAAAAATAACATAATATACATTATTAATAATAGCTTACATATTAAAAAATACAAATAAAATATAACGCTAGTAGTATTGCGGAAATACATCAAAGCAAAAGCAACACAATATATCTTTTTTATACAATTGATTAAAACAATTAAACAGGTATTGGTGATGTTGATTTCTGTTTTAAATCTGTTATCGAATCTTAAAATTAAAACATCTTACATTCTTAAGAAGGTCAGGGAGGTTTGGTGAACTTATATTGTGTTTGTGAGCGTTGTTAATCTGTTACCGACTGCATTAGCTTTCCATGATACATCGCTGAACATTATTTTTGATTCATTTCGTAACATTATTGCGTTAGGATAAACATTAACTCTATAAGACTATTGTATGCGTATGAACCCTTATGAAGCGCTTGTCAACTTATAGCTTATGTTTATGAATCTAAACAAAAATGAAACATTTAATTTATAGTTTTTCAAAGACACATATGAAGAACGTTAAGAAAGATGTTGAACTGTTTCATGAATGACCTAAGAACTGCACTGTATATTTGTTGAAATATGCACATCATGTAACATGATGAATTTGGTCGGAATTGCTTTCATTATCAGACTGTGTAAACAATCCAACACTACACATATACTTAATTTGTATGAACTATATAAAATCATATATGGTCGTTTAATAAACTCTCCATGTTAAATCATATAGAAATAGTACATAATGCAAATACATAACAATAACGCACTTTATTAAACAATTATAAAATGTATTGTTTTAATCGGATCTTGAAATCTAAAACCCATAGAAAAGTGAAACTCAAATGCAATGCCAAATTGGTATCCGTAGGAATACCATTATACCACAGTTAAACAAAACTCCATGTAATTTGTTACAAAAATATATATAGATGAAATACTATGTACACAATATAATGTTCAATCAACGAAACATTGATCCATGAAGGTTAAGACACACATAAACACATTATATGAAATGGTAATACTTTCATTAATTGTTATTTTCATTATTCGCAATTCTTTTCATTCAGCCGCTAACTAACGCTCGATTGGTCATTGTCGGCTCGGGTACTACTTACATGTACTTAAGAGTACCCCGGGTACAGTCATGATAGTAGTACCCGAGCCGACAATGACCAATCGAGCCTAACTAACTGCTTTCCACATCCATTTTTTGTAAAAAACACATAAGCTTATTAACTAAAAATCTTATCAAACAACAATATAACATTCATTAAAAAAGATACCACTTTACAAATCATACAGCATGAATATACAGATTTAGGTCAAATATTGATTTGCATTAGATATAACTGTTCATTTAAACTGTTATATGAATAGCATTTTCATTTTATATTGATAACACGCAATTACATCTTCGATTCTATTGCGCATATGTTTAAATATACTTGCATTTTCATCTTCTAAAAAAGAAATTATATATAGCGTATGGTGTATTGAACATAATGTAACATGTATTTCAAAGGGAGTACCGGGACAGAGTCTAAAATTTAAATTTATGCCGAAAAAAGTATGGAGATGCACTCTTAAAAGTGTGTATATGAGTCGAAATTTGAGTGTGACACATTTTATGCTTGCATTCAATCATGCCCCATTTTCTAAATGCCAAAACAGGTCAAACAGTAGATGTTAGTGTTACGATTATTCGAATAAGTATTGGAAGCATACGAAACGGTTTATAAAATTATCGTTTTGTTAAAACCATCTAATTGAACAGGACATTGGATACATAAATATTATTGAAATAATATGTGTCCATATATACAACGATCACGGGATGAACAAACATTAACCTACTTATACAATTTGGACATGTATGTAAATCAAGAAATGTTTAAAATATCATAAGAGGAACATAATTTATAAAGCAACAATAAAAGGCACACAATATCGACAGCGTTTAAACAGTGTAAAAAATAGTAGAACTTCTTATCACTACGATTGTGTGCCACACATTTTTTATACATTTTAAAAGAAATCAATACCAAACACATTCATCGCACACACACATTCTTCCAATACCAACACTATACAACTGCACCGAGAATTATACAACAATATAAAGGTATACAATACAGGTATATATTTCTTCGAATACATACATTTGACCACGTTATAGTACGAATAAGTACAATATACACCATAACCTCAGATTCAAACAATACTGAATTTGCACTGGCGATATCATATGTCCATACGTTTCGACTGACAAATGTGCAAGTATTAACTTGATTTGTTTTATTATCACACTATTTCTTAGCAAACAATTGTATCGATGCTATTGTTGTTCGTTATTTCCATTCTCTAAATTCATTTACACTCACACCGAATATAAATGTGCAAACATTGAATACATTGAAAACAAAAACTTATCAATACAACGAAAGGCAAAAAAACAAGCATGTATATACACTGCAAATACGCCGACCTAAATACTTGAATACACGTGTTAACGAAATGCTCTAGTCGATTCGAATTAATTAACATGAATTGTTGGTAGTTGAAGACATAATACATTGTTCGGGCATAGTTAAGTGCAACATATATATTCAAAGCATTCAAAATTGCCCGGTGATTATAGTACAAACTCCATAGAGCTGAAATAGACATCGTTCCTACATACCATTAGTGTTAGAACTCTTTGTTTCACAAACTGGTCTAAATTGATATCACCCATAATGTATCGTGTTTACATTACGGCTCAGTATTGTTTATCCACCTTGTGTTCGATGTCAGCCTGAAATGAAAGAAAATATATTTACCATATAATATAATAGTTATTTACTAAGAACACTCAGCTATACTTCTTAGGCAGCGCTTTTATAATCCTTTTTATTCTGTGTATTTATTAATATATTTCAAAATTCGGTTTGAGTATAAATATTTGCAGCGAAATCATTTAACTATTAGGCTAATACATTTTTATTCAGGTTTGCTGCGTGATGGAACACTTAGCAAATAAATTTTTATCTCTTAACAATAGAAAGTCTGATCGTCGCGGCTGGCCGATCGCGAATATTACATTAAACATGGAAAATGTCGTATATTTGCCACATATTTAAAATTTAAAATTCCAAATACAATTTCATGTATGACACATACATGCAAGTGACAATGACCAAGAATATCGTCACTGGTAACCTCTAACAGATAAAGCTCAAAAATAGGCCTCGCAAAATAATGTCTGAATAATATTAACACAATCAATAATAATGACGTCAATAATAATGACGTCATATACACAAGTCCATCAATATAAGTGCAACTGCATATGCACTATTATGAAAACATAAGTTTCTTTCAAGAACAGTAGTTTTGTCATTATAGTCTAATACGTTATTTAGTCTAATTAAGCGGTATGTCGATAACGGAATAAAATTGTTCATACAACAAACATTACCTGTAAACTCTAACAAATTAATTACACGCTTATTTCATAAGCGGTGAACATTGTGTTTTTCAAACATGATTATCGATTGTGAAAGTTGTATTCGCATATATATAAATACAATGTATATACATCGTCAAACCTTCCTGTATATTAAGTAATTGTTACTAGAATAAAAGTATGTATCTATTGACAACTATTTCATAAACATGTATGATTTGTAAACACGAAATTACAGTTGGTAAAATCACAGACGTGTGTTCTTGCTTCATATGGCTCCTAAACAGATAGTTCGACTGACCATTTGTGCGAAAATTCGTTTTGACATTTCGCGTATATAGTAACACGTTGTGTATTCTGAAATATGCTATATTCATTAAATACAAAAGTCTAATAATAGCGCTTTAAAAAAATTATAATAGAACATTCTATTCCGCATTTGATAGCTATGCCTACGTTAACATCGCAATGTATTTTTTCGGAACATGGTTTTCGACTTAACGAAACCACTTGGATTTGTTTAAGAAAAAAACAAGGTTTGTTTCATTGCTTTAACAATAGAAACTAGCAACGCGTCTTGCTGAATATAAAACAATACCATCTTCCTATTTAGGTTGTCGATACTGTCCTTCATTTTGCTAAGCTGATC